>JAODAC010017133.1:0-21034 GCA_027575185.1 Mimaenictus wilsoni | reverse complement strand
TATACGGCGCCACTAAAGTCTATCTAATCTCTGCCATTTTAGTAGCTCCCAATTAGACATAACATCGAAAAGTTAATGTATTTGCTAGCAACAATAATTCTATGAATCACAACTAATTATAGCTAAATAATTCGCGTTGCAGAATAGACAAAATTATATTATAGCCAGATTATATTGATGTATCATTAAAGTATATCTAAGTTGACATAACCTCAAGATTTTATGGATCTTGATAGTTTTAGCAGTGTTTTTATAGAATTTCAACGCTGGTGACCATTTACAAAAGGACATCTTTTATCTACACACGGCTTCATCTTAGTTTCTATATAATTTCTGCTATTTCAATAGCTCCTAATTAAAGATAACCTCCAAAAGTTAATGAATTTATCATCTACAATAATTGTATGAATTAATAATAATTATAGCTGAGTATTAATTAAATATAGCTGAGCATTGCAGAAGGGACAAAATTGTATTGCAGCCAGATTGTATTGATTTGCGATGTAGATTGTACTGAAAGCTGGTTTATTTAGTCGTAAATAAACTGAAAGAAAAAATATCAGGTTCCACCGAGATTTGAACTCGGATCGCTGGATTCAGAGTCCAGAGTGCTAACCATTACACCATGGAACCTCGGATGGGAGGGCGTCTTCTTCAGGGTAATTTCAATCTCAAATTTTAATTCTGCGCAAACTCCAAAACTAAAAATAAAATAATACGAACATCCCCTTTAAAAACTCCAAATAATCTAGCAGAATACATCAAAGTTCACACTATTTAATATTATAACTTTCACCATCATCATTGGCATATTATTTAAATTTCAACAAATCAAATATTTGGCGCTAAAACTAAGATGTTGCACTTTAATCATTTAACCTCAAACATCAACAAGAATATATTCCTAATCATATTAGACCATATACCACTAATATAATCTATGTAGACTATACCCATTTTTGTACGATTCGCAACAATGAAGTGAAATAAAAATCACAAGTACCATCGCGACGTTTTTTTGCTTTGTCAAACATAGTATACTGTGAAGTGTTCCCGTTTTAATCTGCATTTATATTTTTGTATGTTTACAATTACATGCTAAGAACTTATAAAGATATTTAAAGAATTTCGATTTTTGCAGAAATATGAATGCCAGTTGCATTATATGCTCGGATTTATTTACACCGAGATCGGAGATTTTTACAACCACGTGTGGACATCTTTTCCACCAGCATTGTTTGAAGCAGTGGATTGATAGGTATGCTTTTAAATAATTTCTAAAAAATATGTAGAGTAAAAAGTGTGTTCTAAAAATGTTTCGTCTTGTTTATAGATCAAAGACATGTCCACAATGTCGTCACAAAGAGACGCATCAAAGTATACACAGGCTTTATTTGAATTTTGCCTCTTCTGAAGGTATTGCTGATGATATTGTTACTCTACAATCAAAGTTGGATACGGTAAAGTTTGAGATTTCTGTCAAAGATCGAGATATTGCTAAGTATACTAAAAAGTATAAAACATGTAAGGTGGAATGCTCAAAAATGAGGTAAGTTTTTTTCATTCTATAACTTATGTATAGCTTATTACTTATAGTTTGCAAAAACTAATAATGTTCTCTTTTATATTCTTAGAGAATCTATCGTCGAAATGGAGCAGGAACAAAGGGAGCATGAGGCAAGTATGCTTGCACTGCAATATCAAATTCGAAATTATCAAGATAAAGTTCGAGATAAAGACAAACTGCTTTCTGAAATTGAGCATCTTAAGAAACAGATTAATACCATGGATCATCTTAAAACGTTGGTATCTAGTTGCGATGAAAGTGTGTCGAAGATGATGAATTTAAATAATGATCCAGAGTCTTTGAAAATTCTTGTTACTACTTTAAAAGGGTTTGTAGCTTTTGCTTTATTTATTTTGCTACTTTTATATAGGAGCTGATATGTTTTATATTATGACTTATACTAATGGTGTTAATATAAAACAGGCAACTAGAAGAAACCAAAGCGAGAAATCAAGGAATGTCTACGCAAATCTACCGCATTGGCAAGCAGATGATAAGTACTAATTCGACGGTGGATAAACTTCGTGAACGAAGTGAGAAGTCGAAGAGTTCATTGGAGGCACACCAGCACTGTGCTGGCGAGATCAGTTATCTGAAAGAGAAGATCTTTAAAGCCAAAGGCGAAACATCTGGAAATTCAACGATTACCTCCGAGCCCACGCAAAGTGCGAATAGTTATATTGTTTTGGATGATTCGTCGCCTTGTACTCCGGTCAGTAACTTTGTATTTCTTTTTTGTCAGCCACCTGTTGTATAGCCTTTTCTCTTTCACCCTGGCTTCAATATCCGTAGTTAACTAGTATAGTCTCATTTTCCTTTTGCAAGTTAGATCTTCCTTTCCAATAGATCGCATTATGTCATGCTTTTTTATTATCAGCATATTCCGGTTCTGCATTATCAACTATGGTGTACTTATCTAGTTCAATCTTATGCCTATTCTGGTATAGTTGTTGTATACTAGGTTCTTGCAACAGATATAATTTATATTTAGGGTCTGTTTCTGCTTCTTTTAGTTCTATGTGACCTGCGTTTCCTGCTGTACAATGAACATTTTCTAGTATTATTTCGGCTAACAAGGAAAATGTTCCAATTGTCCAACACCAAATTGAATGAAACTTTTTGTAAGCGTAGTACATATATAGAAATAATTTGTGTCTTTATGCCAAAGTTTGGCCACAAACTAGTCATGGTTTATATTGCTTTTACAGCACGCTTCGCTGTGTCGGTTTCGTGGTGTATTTTTTACAGTGCTTGCCTTCAGATCCTAGGTTTGCGGGTTCGAATTTTACCTACGAACTTTTTTCTTTTTAAATTAAATATTTAACAAAACATAACAACAAAAACGAACGCAAGCACTTCACAACTGATTTCAAATATCTTTGATTACAATAATTGCATAACGCATGAAAACATAATCAATTTCTAAATATAGTCCATTGTAACTGATATAATAAGGACACTATTCTCAAATATGCCAGGTATGCAGCAAAACTTTCAGAAGATAGAGATATAACAATATTTATAACAAGAATGAGGTTTGATTTGGTACAGAAACGTTAAAAAAACAAGTTCATTCAAAATGCCGCTAAAATATGCAATATGCTTTATTATTTTATTATTATTTGTTAAATATATAATTTAAAAAGAAAAAAAAAGTTCACAGGCAAAATTCGAACCCGTAAACCTTTCATGAGAAGGTAAGCACTCTACAAATACACCAAGAAACTGATGCAGCAGGTGTGCTGTTAAAGCAATATATACCATGCTCTATTTATGGCAAACTTTGATATTTTTTTTTGTACAAACGGCTCAAAACGGCATAAAAATCCCGTTCACACAAATTATTTCTATATATGTACTAGACGTATAAAAGTTTCATTCAATTTGGTGTTGGACAATTGGAACACTCTCCTTGTAAGAAATTATTATTTTCACACAAGTATAGTGTATGGGTTAGTTTCTCATTCTCTTGACTATATGGGTACCATCCCATTCTATAACATACAATTTAAAAAGGGTTGCTTTTTATACAAAAGTGTAATATCTAACATATTAAGACATATGTTGTTCTTATTTTTCTATCAGAGTTCGCCAAGATCATCACACAGCGAAACATCATGCACCCCTGAACTTCCCTCAACATCAGGATTAAGAAAACCGTCATCACCAAAAGTCTCAGAACTGCGCACACGATTTGAATCTCCATCTCAAACGCAATCTTCACTCACCAGATCAGTGCCAACATCATCCGGATTGGGTATGAAGCGAACCAAGTCAACAACATCCTTTACTTCAGCTCGAAAATTCCGCAAACTCGCCCCAGGAAACGCGAAAAAACCAACCTAGTCAATTCTGCCTATGCAAAAACTCACGCAATCTTCACATATACACTATAGAAATGATGAGACTGAAAATGTGTTTTGGCTAGGCCGAGCCAGGCAATATTAAAGAGACTATTTTGTTAACTTAAAAAGTAAGTTTATTATCCATAATCAAACGCCCACAAATCTATTTCTTGGCAGCTGCCTCGCGCTTCGCTTTCCTCTCAGCGGCTACCTTCAGCTGTTGAGCAGGCTTCAAGTTGTGCTTCTTGCAGAATTTCTGGTTCTTCAAGAATTTGGCATCCATCTATAGAGAATGTTGCTTTTAGTAATTTATTATATCAGCAACAGAAAGTGTGAATTTTGTTTTAATTTTACTTACACCTAAGGTAGATTCGTGCCTTGGGATCTTGGGCTTCTTGATACCATTACGGTGATCTTTCCTGTCTGAAAATAGCCAATAGAAAGTTAAAACCAGAAAAATACTAACAAAGTGATTGATGAACTTACTCTGATTATGCGCTGTGTGATTCTTTGACTTGGCCATTGTATGTTTGAAAAGCTGCAAAGAATAATTTATAACTTAGTTTTCACTTGACAATGTTAGGTTATGTTTTGAAAAACATGAAAATTCCATCGGAAAGCACAGAAACAACACTAAATATCCATGGAAATTAACGTTTCTCATCATTTTGAAGCTCATCCTAATGAAATTTTCACGTTTGACACTATGATTATTTAAATATTTCAAGATTTTTAACAGAAAAATTTACCTCGGCAGTTGTTTCAAAGACTGCTCGTACTAAAAAGAGAAGCACTCTGGCTTGAACAGAAAGAGATAGATTTTTGTTGCTGTTTTAACAGTTGGCGACACTGAAATCTCTAGATTTAGTTAAAAAGTTATAAATCTAGGGAATTTATTGCTGTTGGAAGGTTGACAAATCTTACAGGGTTGTCAGCACTGAAAATTGAGTCAGCTGACTTATTTCACCGTATCCGAGTGTTTGTTCCAACAAATGCCAGTATGAAAACAATGCAATTAGAATAAAATTCGCACAAGTTAAACGTTATCTGTGCGAAAGCCCGCATTGTCCGCGTGTTCTCTACAGTTATCCAACTCCTCTAATCAGTGACGCAGTAGTAAAGTGTTTAAACAACCTTAGCAACTCGTCTAAAGTTTACAATTAGTGAGAAACAAAAGCTGTTTGATTGCCATTACAATGGGTAATAGATCGTCTCTTTTGCTACGAGAGGAAGAAATTGCACAGTTACAAAAGGATACTGGATGTGAGTACCTTATTTAATTGACTTATTTTATTGTAAAATTCATTGTAAGCAACATTTGTTTTTTTTTTATATTTTGGACTTGCTTACAGTTACACCAAATCAAATTGAACGATTGTATTCACGTTTTACTTCATTGGATCGTGGAGATTGTGGTACGCTAAGCCGTGATGACTTTTTGAGGATTCCGGAGATTGCTATCAATCCACTTGGTGAACGTATTGTGAATTCGTTCTTCCAAGGTGAAGTCAGTGATAGGGTGAATTTCCGACAGTTTTTGCAAGTGCTGTCTCAATTCCGGCCTATTAAAAAGAACAAAGAGAATAAGAACAATGCAAGGGATCATAAATTGAGATGTAAGTTTTTTTTAAGTTATTTTAAGTTATCTTTAGCTTTCCTCATAAACTAGGAAAGAATATGCAATCAGTTATATTCATTTCTTATATAAAAATCGGAATGTTTATATTTCTAGTGGTTTCAATCATTTTATTTAAAAGTTTTAAAGGGGCCCCCTCTTTAAATCCATAAAATTTAATAAACCTATTTTTCTTCCGATTAATACTGCGATTTTTAGTGAAAATATGTAATTTTAATTTATTTGTGCGAAAATTTCCGGGAGGGCCTTATTATTTCATGTTATAAATTATTTTTAATAATAAAAATAAAAAATAGTCCAGCCAAGTGGCGCAGTGGTATGGTCGATACCACTGTCCATGAGGTCCCGGGTTCGTTTCTCGGTGGGGATGCATATTAAAGTGAATTCTTCTTCTTATCAATCGTGTTAGCCTCTTGTATGACTAATTACATTGAAAAAGAATTGAATAGAGCTAATGACCATAGCAGTCGATGCTCGGTAAAATCAAACAAAAAATAAATAAATAATATAAATGAACATAGATCATGTCATTCAGTAAACTTATTTTTTAGAGGGGGGACCCCTCTTAATTATATAACAATTTAAAAATGATGCTTAGATATATTTTCTATATATTTTTTTCTTAAAGTGTCCTGTTGAAATTGATTCAAAATTTTATAAACCAGTATATTTTTGCGTATATTACTTTTTTTACATTTAGTTAAATTTTGTTTCCAACTTTTTGTCAAAAATCTTCAGTTGTAGTACCTACTAAACTATCACAAATTAAGTCGTATCATATCATATTTCGATTTTTATTCTTTATTTCAGTTGCTTTCAACATGTACGATCTAGACAGCGACAACATGATCTCCAAAGACGAACTCCTCGCAATCCTGCATATGATGGTCGGGGCGAACATCAGCGAAGATCAACTGACCAGCATCGCCGAGCGCACTATCCTCGAGGCGGACGACGACGGCGATCAGAAGATCTCATTCGAGGAGTTCTGCAAAGCGCTTCAGCGCACGGATGTCGAGCAGAAGATGAGCATTCGCTTCCTCAACTAAAGTACTCGCTCTTGCCGCCGTATTGCCCAAAGCGCATCAAACCAAAATCAAAGAAACAATAAACAAGTATTTAAGCTAAATGCATTTGTAGCCGCTGCGCTACTTAGTTGACGAGGCACTTATATATACTATGTGATACTGATAACAGGTAGATAACAATAGAGCGCTTGAAATCAATGCATTCATAGATTGTACAGTATCGATTTAGTTCTGTTATTTATCATATTATTGTATTGGGTGAGAGGTTGTGAAGTCCTGAAATTGATTAGGGAAAAAGAAAGGCGAAATGTGTTTGAACTATGAATGAAACGATTTGTCACCAAACTGATGTGTTTTGTATGAATAATAATCGATTGTTTTATCACCTAAAAACTTTTATTGAATGTAAACTTATAGGTTATATTCTTTAGTATATAGTTACCCTGGTAACAGGTTATGTAGTTGTTTGGTTACTATAGCAACGCATATGTTTGATCTGTAATAACTTAAACAAATCTTCTACATTAACTATTGAAATATTGTCAACATGGACGCTTTAGCAAGGCCCCAAATAATTTGTCATATTGAAAAAGTTCTTGATTATACCATCCACGGTGTTAAATGGTTACCAGCATCAGCGAAATTCGTTGCATTTGGTGGAAAGTTCAATGGTTCCCGGATTATTGAAACCTAGGAATTAAGCAACCGACGAGATATGATTTCGGTAAGGATTATTTTAAATGTATCATATTACTGCATTGAGTGAGAGATTGTGATGTCATGAAATTGAATGGAAAAAAAGAAAGACGAAATTTGCTTAAATTTGGAATGAAACGATTTGTCGCCAAACTGACGTGATTTATATGAATAATAATCGATTGTTTCACCACCTAAAACTAGTCACATCAATATTTAGTGAATGTAAACTCATAGGTTATGTTCTTTAATATACAGTTACCATGGTAACAGGTTATGTATTTGGTTACTATAGCAACGAATATGTTTGATCTATAATAACTTAAACAAATCTTCCACATTAACTATTGAAATATTGTCAACATGGACGCTTTAGCAAGGCCCCAAATAATTTGTCATATCGAAAAAGTTCTTGATTATACCATCCACGATGTTAAATGGTTGCCAGCATCAGCGAAATTCGTAGCAATTGGTGGAAAGTCAAATGGTTCAGGTATTATTGAAACCTACGAATTGAATAACCAAGGAGCAGAAAAGATCGCTGATTTCGGCAAGAAGGAACACTTCAAATGTGGCACTTTCGATGCGTCGTCTTTGCGCAATCGCCATCTTGCTACGGGTGACTTTATCGGAAGACTTCAAGTATGGGATCTCGAAAACAACTTAGTGCCTGTCTACGCGGCAACAAAACATAAAGGCATTATTAATGCCATTGACGGAGTCGCAGGCACTAGCGTGGGTTGTGGGGCGCCAGAGATAGTGACCGGTGCTAAAGATGGTAACCTCAAAATATAAAAGCATGGTGGAGATTATTTAACCTTAAATTTTAGGGACGGTTATGGTTTGGGATGTGCGTCAAAAAGACGATCCAGTTGCAACGTTTAAAGCAGCTAAAGGACAAGCTAGAGACTGTTGGACTGTAGCATTTGGTAATTCTTATAATTCGGAAGAGAGAGTCGTCGTAGCAGGTTATGATAATGGCGATATTAAGATGTTTAACCTAAGAACTATGAAGGAGCAATGGACGAAATGTGTTAAAAATGGAGTAAGTAGTTTAGGAATCTAAACCGAGAAGTATGTAAGTGCGTTCCTTAGGTAGTATCGGTTCAGTTCGATCGGAAGGATATCAAAATGAATAAATTCGTGGCGACAACTCTTGAATCGAAGATTATTGCATATGACGTGCGAACGCAACATCCACAACGAGGTTTTCCGCATGTTTCCGAGAAAGCGCACAAGTCTACAGTGTGGCAGGTGAAACATTTGCCGCAGAATCGTGAGATTTTCATGACTACAGGAGGGGCTGGATCTATGTATCTTTGGAAATAGTAAGTAAACATTCAATTAACTTTGTAGACGTAATGATCGAATTTGTAGATAATTTTTTCGAGGTTTCAAAAGATAAAATGTGTCTAGTCAAGAACTGATATACTAGTAGGATGTTTTTACAATTTTTTGTTCTAGTAATTATCCGGATAAACGTGTGGATAAAGACGGTGATGGAATTCCTATCGGTGTTGCTGGCGAGCTACAGTTGCTCCAGAACAGTACCGTATCAGGGCAACCAATATGTGGTTTTGATTGGTGTAAAGAGAAAATTGGTTTAGCTGTTTGCTGCTCATTTGATCAAACTATTCGTGTTTTGATCACTACTAAACTTAATTTGTATTGAGTACTAAAATACAAATTATACTTTCAATATTTTAATGTCTGAATGTGTGAATATGGAATACATTAAATTTTGGATAGTGCAAATTAAATTTTTAAAAATCGGATTGTTGGCAAAGCAAATAGCAATGAAATATATTACATTCTTGCACAGCTAGTTATGACGCCCTTTGTTTGAAATATTTCCTTCTGACCTTTTAGTTTTCGTTATAATGTATTTTTTCCACAAAGCATGGGTTCAGTAATCTTCCAAGGGGCATCCTTCTCTTATATTTTCGCACCATTCTTAGACTAGACCCTGTCTCCCAATTTGGAAATCTGTTTAAAGAATGTCGTCCTCTTTACAATTCCTAGTAGCAACTGTGCTTGAGTGAGAAATACAACATGTGCTGAAAACTTTGTTGGTAGTAAGGGGGTGCAAGAAAACCAAAATGTGTATCATTATGAGTCCTTTTCCGAAAGAATCAATAGTAATACTAATATAACAAGAAACAAAATTTCAAGATTCTATGGTAGCCTAGGGTCCCCTTACCTATTTCTGTCATCGTCCATGGTAAGAAGGGCCCGCGTATTCTTCAAGAGGAATCTCTTATGCCATCTTTCGTACTCCTATCCTTACAGGAATTCAGTGAAACCTCCCATAGAAGGAAGGTCACGCGACAAACTATCCTTTTCGTTGTTAACAGTTTTCGTGTACTGAACATCACGTATGCGGAATGACCGTATTTGGTCAGCCTCAATCATAACTGACTCTCATTGCCGGCGAAATTAATTTCTAAAATTTAACGTCTCTTTATATAGATTAGGCAGGTACGGGAGAATGGAGGATCGGTAGAAGGGGTAATGATATAACCCAGGGTACCGGACAGTACAAACTGTGGGGAGGAGACCGGGATATATTAGCTGCATAGGAAAGGGAGCGACGGAAAAAGTGACCCTCGCGCATGCAAGGTGTGGTTCGGAAGTGAGAGGATGGAAAGTGTGGCTGGGAGACGAGTTCAGAAAGTGTGGGCAATGTGAGGATGGATGGGATACGTGGGAGCATTTAGCAGGAGAATGCATGGAAATGAATCAGGAATGGGCGAGAGGTATGCGAGAGGGAGGGAATGTGGTCGTGGGGTGGCTAGGAGAAAAGGGAGAGGGGGTCGCCAGGATGTCCGCGATAGTAAAGGAGAAGAGAAGAAGAGAGGCTCGACTGGGGATGCTTACGAGGCGGGAGAGTGTACAGGAATGAAGAGTGAAGGTGTATTAATTGTATTTATTGTGCCATATTTAACATTTCGTTAAGTTTGTTAAATAGTTGTAGGGAGATGGAAAAAGGAAAGTGGATAAGCTAAGAAGATATGCCAATAAAGGTTGATTTATATATAGATTACAGTATATTTATGAAATATATTTGTGTGATGAAATTAATCAACGCTAACAATAAATAAAACATAGAAAAGCTAAATATATGACCTATATATACACTGCTGCACTCCTTGCATCCGGATGCTAGATAACAAGCTTATTTGGATCCGTAAAACGCGCTGTAAGAATATAAAACAACGCCGGCAACGGAACGAAGAGTATCATAAGTGCATGCATTGACGGATTTGTAAGTTGCGTTATTGAGATAATTCCATACGCATGCAGACACCAGTGTCCTAAAAGAATGACAATATTCCGCTTGTTCATAACTGTGGAGACGATCAAAGACGACATTGTTTGTTCTAATTTAGCTGCAAAATGGGCAGCACTTGATATAACTGACAGAATAACGATGAGATATGGGAAGGAATAATCTGGAACCATTCGTTTTAATTACACTGCATGAAAGGGTATTTACATAAATACTTACAGAGTAAACCACCAATTAAAGCGTGAAGAACTGCCAAAATTGGTATGAAGTACATGGCTGCATAGATTGACATTTTGCTCTGTCTAGGCAAGAATTTCTTACAGATCCAAGGTCTAATTAGCAACATAAGTAATAGGGCAAAGCCGTAAAATACGAACACCACTGTATATCTGAAAAATGATGAATTAATTGAGGTTTTCTAAGTATGTAGTTGAACTTACAATGGATACACAGCTTCCTGAGTGCAGTGAATAACTTTTTCATAGTTCGGAGCAGGATTGTGGAGTAATGTATACCAATCTGCTAGCCCTTTCACCTGGCAGCTTGTAATTTCCAAGGTGCCGTAGGGATAAGTAGATAATAAGGTGAATAAAGAGGCCAGAACCACTTCAACGAGGGCAGTAAAGTGTAGAATAAGTACGTCCTTAGAAAAACTAAAATTTCGATTTCAAAAACAAGTCAATGTGATTAGAATATTAAGACTTATACTGGCGTTTCATTATGACCATGTCTATGAAGAACCAATGCAGAACTAATACTAGAATCACCATAAATCCTAGATAAAGCCAATCGTAGAAAATAGGAGCATCCTGGCATGGTTCGCAGATGAATGTTGTATCATTACGCCGAAATCCTCGCGGACAAGCGCCACAATCGCTGTAAGTCTCCGATGGCAGCAATTGACGCCCACAATACAGGCCTGGACAAGCCATCTAGACTTGTTTCTTCAGCGATTATAAGAATAAATATCGCGTAAAACTCAAAACCACCTCAAATCTAAGTCAATTTATTTGTGCTAGGTTAGTATTTTGTTTATTTCGTGTAATTTAGTGACATACTATTTCTCACCAACTTAGTTGCCTACAGGGTGTTTCGAAAATTTACTTTTATTTTTTCTAGTATCTCTATGAGATTGTTGATAAAATTGTTTGTAAATACGTTGCATGAATCGTGTTTATTATGATGTTGTTATGGGTGGTGTGATTAATGTTTGCGTGCTTTTCGTAGTGTTTTGATTATTTATTGGAGAGGGGTTGGCAGCAGTGTTTTAGTAATCTTTGAGCGATGGCGCTGCAGTCGCGAGTTTCATTCAATGACGAGCATACGCACGCGATTGGTCCAACCGGCGACGTTATTGAAATTTGATTGCGACCGCGTGAGACAATTGAGCGTCCCCGTCGTTGAGCTGCGAAAAAAAACACTAAAACCGCGAGTGCTCGGCGTTTGATTGCGTTTTCACGTAGCGGTGCCGGGAAAATTCTCAGGGCAAAAGGCCGACGTCGACGCTATCCAGCAAGGTATATTCGCGTGTTTTTTTTACATCGCACTGGACTGTACCGGGGGTTTAGTAGGCGTGTGTGTGAACGTGTGTCGTGAAGTGCGCGCGCCTGTGTGTGCGTTCGAGTCGTGTAGCGAGTGGCGACGTACGTGCACGAACGATCGCCATCAAACTCACTCTCATCGGCAGCAGCAGCGGCGTAGTGGCGGCGGTTGTATTGATCAGCGCAGTGGCCCCCCATCTATTTTCAGCCCTAGGTACTTACGGCATCAGCGGCGCAGCACACGGTGTGTGTGCGCGAGAGAGGAGGCCCCCGAGACGAACGCAGTGAATAATCGCGTGGCCGCCGCCGACGACGACGACCACCACCTACCAAAAACCCACCATACCCAGCCATCACGACACGACGTGAAGGCGTACGCCAACAGTGCAGTGTGCGGTGCAGGCAGAAGTCGGTTGGCCGGGAGTTTCGGTCCGCTGTGCGTGCGTGTGAGTGCGCGCGAGAGCGGCGTCGACGTGCGTGCGTTCACCGAGCATAGGCGACGCGTGTGCGTCGGACGGAGATAGCATCAGCGGGCCCGGGGCGCACCGAGCCGTCGAACCCGCGGCCGGGAGAGGAGAGGATTTTGTGTGTGACACAAGTGCTTTGCTGTGTGTGAGTGTGTCGTGTGTGTGTGAGTGCCTCCTGCCCACCGCCGCCGACGACGACGACGTTGTGGCCATCGCCGCGTAGTAATGGTGTCCGGCTAGATGGAGGCGTGCGCGCAGCTGATGGCGGGCGAGCGTTTGAGCAGTACGGTGTCGTGCCAGCCGTCGCCAGCAGTCGCCTGAAGGAAGGTGCCACAGAGGCCCCCCTCAAAAAGAAACCGACCATATTTCCGACTTGCAGCTGTAAACATAGCAGTAGCCAACGAAACGAAACAATCCTGCGACAGCTGCCCATCTTACAAACAGCATCTTCTACGTGGACGTTCAGCAAACGTAGTACTTTTTTGGGCGTGCACGCCGGTGAGGAGAGTTGAGTATGCCCTCACGTTTCACGCATCTAGAATATGCTGATTTGACCCGCGCCCATTGTTGCAAACAACCCGGCAAGTAAACAAAAACAAGCGCGTTTTTCTGTTGTTTGCACTCGCCGCCTGAGATAATCGCCATCCAAGCCCTTCGCCAAAAGGACCAAAAAACATCAACACCGATCGACGACCCTTTTTTATTTCAACCACCTTTTTGGATTATTACTCGCAAATTCACTTAACAATCATACTTTTCGTATCACCTTTTCGCTTGCGTTGCAACGCCCACGACGGCTGTTGGAACTACTCACACACTGAACGCCTAGTAGATATATATATACACACATACGGCCGTCGTCGTCGTGTTGCTGCCACCAGCCAACCGCCCCCTTAAAAACCGACGACCATCACACCGACTATTAATTCGTAATTAACGTGTGCCTGCGACGACGACGAGTCTGCAGGGCACGGCGTTGTTGTTGTTGCTCCAGCGTGTTGTGTGCGCCCCATCATCATGTCGACGACGTTCGTCGACCGGATCGATCCGTTCGCGAAGCGATCGCTCAAGAAGAAGACGAAGAAGTCGCAGGGCAGCTCGCGATATCGGAACTCGCAGGATGTCGAGCTGCAGCCGCTGCCGCCCTTCAAAGGTAAGCTACTTCTAACAAAAATAGGGCAAATGTATGTATATGCTCATACCTTACCCCTATTTTTCTCTACACATCTTTTTGTTTTCACTTCAATATTTTGTTTTTTTATCCGCCTTCCCACTTGTCTGTCATCTCGTTGCTATCTGTGCGACTGTGCCGACTTGTTACACAATACCAACGCGAACAACAAAACTATCTCGTGCAGCTCCAGTGTTTCGTTTCAG
The DNA here is from genome assembly GCA_027575185.1 of Mimaenictus wilsoni. NCBI lineage: Eukaryota > Metazoa > Arthropoda > Insecta > Coleoptera > Staphylinidae > Mimaenictus > Mimaenictus wilsoni. Next base: position 7,088 of record JAODAC010017133.1, on the reverse strand, counting down.
CCTAGTTTTGTTTATGCATAGTTAATTCGTGTTTATTTAGTTTTCGACGAGACGCGACTATCTTTAGACGGTCCGTCGCAAAAATGCATTAATTGCAAAATACGACATGAAATTCGTGTAACTCGTTGACCTTTTTTGGCCCTAACCACTTCCACTCGTAGAAATGTAAACAAATGACAGTTGTTTACGTTCCTTTATTTGTTACGCACGATTATGTAATCTTTATTTCTTTTCGAGGTTAGGTTGATACGTGGACATGTTAATTTAATTGATTCTAATGCAAAATTATGGTTTTTAATTAATTTAATGACCTTTAATGCGTTTTCAACGTTTCCATATCATGTAAAATGTTGATATCGAATCGTGGAAAACGTTTTACTTGTTTTTAAAGTTGTAACAAGTAATTAACCTCAAATGGCTAAACTGATGTAGAGAAATAGTTTCATAAATGAAATGTGAAATTGGATGAAAGAGTTTTTTTTTATTTGCTGTCGATGCAAGATATGTCAAATCATCAGCTATCAGCTGTTTTGCGACGTGTCTTGCTTTTAATGCATACGCAGGCAGCAGCTGGCTTGCTGGTTTCATTGGTTAGTTGGGGGGCGGCGTACGTTTTGGTGGGTTAGGTGTGGGCTTCGTCAGCACATGCATGCCGATGTACGCGCACACGTCGCACGATGAAAATACGGTTTGATTGAAATCAATTTCTTCCGTCTTTTAATACGCACGCGCCTGCCACCCGCCACGGCGTCAGCGGTGGCGGCAGCGACGGTGGTGGCAGCGTTCGTCGTGTGTACGTGTTGTCTGCGCTGCTGTGTGGGAAGCACGCAGACATGCCGTCTCCAACCACTATATGATGTGAATGAAGAGATGTTTGGTTTTGTTGCGTGGAGTGTATAGGGTGTGTTGGGGTGGTGTATACATGTATATAGGTGGGGTACACGAGGATAAAAGCGGAGGATGATGGGTTATGAGATGTTTCGTTGTTTGTTGATTCATTTCGTGGATGGCATAAAAACGGGGATGATTCAATTTTCCTTTATATGTTATCGGCTTGTTGTTCAAGTTATTTCACTGAATATATAGCATGGTGCTTATAACGATTCCGTTCATGTCGCTTTGTGTGTTTTGGTTAAAATATTCGTTAGTTGAAAATGGATGTCCTGGAAGAAATTTTAATAAGTTTAATAATTCGTTTAAGACCCTACGCGACCGCTACCACATAACGACAAAATGCGGAACTAAAACGTGAAATTCAAAATTTGTTATAATATTTTCAAAACTGCCCATAGAGTGCCCATTTTTATACGGATATTGCAAGGATTATCAGGCATCAATCGATTCATCATGAAAATATCTTCAAACCTCTGGAACAGTCTTTCATTTGAATACTTACAACCGATATTATAACTAATGAAAGTTTAACTGACAGCAAAATGACTTCAAATTGCTTCTTCTAAAATGTCAGTTTTATTTATATTTACCATCCTCCAATTTATACAAATCATATACCATTCAACTCAGAATGAAATTTGCAATGTTTCCTGCAACAGTTTTTTGATGACATGTTTAGAAAGTATGCTATATATCATTGAAGTATAGTCTAATATCGTCAACATTGCCGATCTCAAAAACGACTTTTTCTAAACATTCCATCTTTATTAACATTTCACTTATTTCTAGAAGTATAAATCATGTACCAATCGATTCTGTGTGAAAATTACTTTAAACTCCTGGGACGGTGTTTCATTTGCTTACTTAGAGCCGATGTCAGAAGTCATAAATGTAGAGACTAATAACGGCGCTGTCAGAAAAATGTCTTGAAATGACTTATTCTAAAGATCACACCTTTACTTACCGTACCCACATTTCTAGGTATGTAATTCATACCTTAATTGATTCATTAATTTCACGTTTCAGTTTCTCATTTTGCCGTAACGTGGTACCGGTCGCGTAGGGTCCTGTCAAGGGGAGATATATAACAATCGGGGGGTCAGATACGTGTCTCCTTGTTATAAATAAAATAACGAAATTTTCCATGTCATAATTTCGCACCCACTACTGTAAATTTGTGTAGGTGGACAATGAATTTCCATCGGCATTGAAAATTCACAGTCCCCAAGGTTTCATTCAACTGTATTCAGCATTGTAGATGCAGTTTCATCATTTTATAAAAAGTGGCAAAAGCAGAAGTGTCACTCTAGTACATCAATATAGAACGAAGTTTTAAAATATTGTGCAGGACGTCGAAGCATCGCACCCAAAAATCATTAATTATGCAAATATATTTTGCCCAACTCCTATATTTAACATATGCACAAGGAGAAAGAGCACAGGTGTAACTTTCTACTTCCTCAATTTATTCGCGTCGTGAATGAATCAAATCTTAGCGGAGAGTAAACCTCTTGGCATGCATGTGGGTGTAGTAAAACTTAATGCAATATATGAGCAGGTATATATTTTACCATACCTACACTTTATAACGGATTACTCATCTTTGATAAGGTTATAAATCTCTAAATTATCACCGAAAAACCGGGAGATAAGAAACTGAAATAATTTTTGGAGTGGCATTGAGTGAGCAGACGACAGCAAAGTGGCGCTCTTTAAACTTGGCAATGTGCGTAATTGTGTAATTGCGCGGTGCTTCAGCGCTTGAAATATTTTGGTATTTTCCAACGAGTTGCAAAATATTGCGATTTGTTTGATTATTGCGATTTCAAATTTGAATTGCAGTGCTTTTGCTTGCACAGTCTGTATCGATTTTTGTTTCTAAATAATAAAACAGGCCATTCAGTGGATTTATGGATGATTCATATTTTAGAAAAGTGCACATAGAATACGAGTTGTTTATGGTGGCGGTTTCATAATGAAATTAATTAAAATTTTATTTGTTTAGAGTTTTGGTGTTTACAAATTTATTATTTATTTAATGCGAATTTATTTGATCAATTATATTTCGTTTCGGCATATTATGAACAAAAAATAAAAATTGGTGAAATTAATTATGAAGTAGTTTAACTAATAAATTACGTTGATCGGGTAATCATATATTAAATTAGTTTTAAACTAATTTAACGTTTAACAATTTATAGTTTGAACGTTGAAAATTTGTAACACATTTTTAACACTCTTTAAACACTCTTTATGTTTTGTAAAACGAATGTTTTGAATATGGGATGATTTGTGAAGATATTGTTTGGTATAGCGAGTAATTCGGATAAGAAATGTTTCGCTTAAAGCATATATCGTTATAATTAATGTTTTCTAAAACGAGTGTTTTAAACAACGACCTTTTTGAAAAATAAATATTGCTGGAATTATTTCTTCACCCACTTTGTCGCTGACCGTGCTTAGCCTAGGGGCGTGACATTCTTCCAGAATGTTCCTGAATAACTGTGGCATTATTAATTCAATGTGGGTAGATTGTTAGTCTGGCCCTAGGTGCAGAAGATTTCTGTTACGTTCACCATAGATGTTAATGTGGTATCTGAAGCATCGTTATTACCAACTCGCTCACTAGAACACAGTTTATATGATTGTTTATGTTTCGTACAAGCATATTTTATAAACGGAATTTTTCATACTGTGAAATTTATCATATACGGAAAGTCACGGGACCAAGTATATTTTCGTTGTTGACCATAAAGCAATGGGGGAATGTCTCTTAGAAGTCAGGGGGGAGGTAAAAATATTTTTATCAGTATGTGTTGCGATTAAATCGCAAAAAAAAAACAAAAATCATTATTCCAAAAGAGGACACAGGGCGCACCCCTGATTTACCCATATAAAACATTATGTTATACAGAATTATTTCATTCCGTTTTCTCGTCTCACAGGTTCCGAGTTATACCGGTCAATTTAATCGTATATGTCACGGTTTACGTGACATATGTAGAAAGTTTCCGTTGCATACAGGAAGCCATATATTGCAAGTTACATATATGGCTAATTTGCTTCAGTATAAAAAGACTAGTGTGCTTTTGACCGATGTAGAACATTACAGGCTCGTTGTACAATAACTAGTAACAAATATTTTTTCACCTTTAACGTTATGTAACACGATCAAGGCTTAAGAAACTCATTGAGAAAATATGCCTCATCTCACAATTTCTGAAAACAATTCGTCAGTTTGTGACGATGACAGCATTTGCTTCTGCGGTTTAGTTTTGCTCATTTTCACCCACACATTGGCGCTGCATTTATATATGTGTGTCACCTCACCTCTGCCTCTGATTGTGATACCACCGCACGCGCTTAAAATATTCAACATTTGAAAGGTCGTAATCTCGGCCAATGTGTGCGTGTTTCCACGATTTGTTGGCGGCGAAGTAGCAGCATCGCCACATCAAAAAGTCGCGCATCATGTTGCTCAAAATGTACGATTCGTCTTTCTAGCAACTGATTTTGCACGAGATGTGTCCAGCTCGCTCCTCCGCATTGCTCTGCGCTACACATGCGTAAAATTCGAACGTTTTCAAACATTCCCGGAGAGAGTGCATACTTTATTCTCAGACGTTCGCCGCGTAAAAATAACCCGGATGGGCAGATTAGCGACTTATATATAGCTTTGAATAATCGATGTCATAATTTTCGGGCGGTGTGTGTGCGCCGCGAGGGGGCAATAGGTGTAGATCTTGGCTGATAATGTGAAAATTGCGCGAATATGATTCATACGCAATTTCACTACACATTGCCTACTTAGATGCTTGGATATTAGTCAGTGGGGCTGGTGAAAAACAATGTGAAACATTTCGAAAATTTACGTTTCCGAAAATTTTCTTTTGTAAAAAAAACAAGTGTGCTTTTGACCATCCGATTGAAGTTAAATTAAATATATTCTTATTGTTTAGTCATTACTTTCATAATTTGACATTCCGTAATATATGAATACTTTTTTAATTAATGAATACTTTGGTATTTATAAACAACTTCATTGATTGTGCTATCTCGATATTTATAAAATTCGAGTCTATCCCAAAAGCCCGAAAATTTATTGCCCTTGTAGACTTTTCAAGTACGGTTGACCTTACCTTCATTGTCAAGTTAATCGTTTACACCGAAAAAATAATATACGCACTGGGTGTTGCAAACCCGGTTTTTCTACGTGACCACGCTATTAAGAGAGAGAGAAACTGTCCATCACGCTCTCTTTCGCTACCACCCGGAATTGAACAATGCTGTGTCTGTCTTGCTGCGCGTGGTTTCATTGTCTGAATTGTGCATTAAAAGGAGATAGGTGATGTTCCAACCCCTAAGAATGATACGCCTGCATATTACCGATGAGCGGATTAGTCGCTTTCGGGGTTATTGCCTGGTCCCTAAAATATCATAGCACATCCTAATACTAAAGAACAACTCCTAATTTATATTTATTGAGTTTACTTAAAAAAGATTCTATAATATTGTATATTGATAAATAGGTAACATTTGCGAAAAATTAAAATGTATGAAATACCTTTAAAAAGAGTGTAATTAAACAACTTTTAATTGCTACCTCAATTAGTACACCCCAAGCATGAAATACTTGTCGCAAATTATAATTAATTACAAACAGCAACAGGTGTGGTTGGTGGTTAGTCTTGGCATTACACCACAATATGTCGGCGGTGGTGGTGTATAGTAGGTATCTCATGATTTTCAGATCTAACTTGATTTCCGAGAAACTTTCCGGTTTGAGGTAGCTACTTTGCTTTCAATATACACCTCCTAGCATTGCTACTATTGAATGTGATTTTTAAGTTGTTGATATGGAATTTATATATAATCTGTTGATTAAACTGTAATCGAATTAGTGCTTCACTCTATATACTCTCTTTGAGGTTTACTTACTGTGACCTTATAAACGTCGGGCATGTCATTGGTAGGTTTTAGATAGTAATTTGATTACATCTCCATTATAAATGCACTGAGCGTCTTTGAACGGCTTGGTTGCATGGGATATTTGTAAATTTTAGTGTTTATGAGGTTTTAGGGAGCGTTTACGTGTCTGGTTGTGTTTTAATATCTAAAAAATTAATATTGATTAAAACTCTTAACATAATTTCTCCTGTTAATTTCAATCACTTTCAGTCAGTATACTTGTCTTTGGGAATCTCTTTTGCATTTGCCAACGATCGTGTTTGCCTGTACTTTCTGCGTTGGTTGTTCGATCGAAGCCGACTCACATACACATATATAGTAAACACATACATGCAAACACAAAAACCACAATCCCATGTGCAAGCTTGGAGACGGAGAGGCTCAGGCAACCGCCTCTCCTACCTTACCATATTAGCGCGTTTTCATTCATGAATTTGTTCTCGTTGGTTGGCGGCAGCGCAGGCTTCGTGTCGCTATTCTCTGGCACGGCAATTCTCTACGTACGCGTACGAGCACCGACGAGTTCGTCTGTAATGCGTGCTCAAAAGGTAGAAGCTTAGAGGCTTACCAATGATACATGTTCATGGCTTCCATCTCACTCGCAGCGCACACCCGAAGAGAACTTGCTTTTATACACATACGACAGATACTCGTACGGGTGAAAAATGACGCTTGGCAAACCAAACGGTAGGAATAGAAAAATGTTTAATGTTGGAAATTCACGGTGTTTTTTTGTTGTTGCGAAATCTTTCCGAGTTTTTGAGAGTATGAAAAGGCTTTCAATCGGGAGTAAGTGGTTATTTTCGAGGTGGATGTACGTGCGTTTTGTTGAGGCGATTTTCAGACGTCAGCGTGATAGTTGTATTTTTGGTAGGTTTTTTCAGTTAATTTGCCGTTTGTCTGTCAACGGATCAGCCAAGATGAGTACACTCGACACGCGCTATTTTTAGTTTTGCGCATGTGAGGTTTGAATAGAAAATGGCGCAATTGTAGTTGCCATTGAGGTATTTTACATTAAGGAGGATTTTATCAGATCGTTTTCTTTGATTATTACTGAATTAGTTGAATTAGTACGTCATGTTTTTTTTAGTTCAATTGTTTTCGATCAATGAAAATTTGCTAATCTTTATCTCTATATTCATAGACATCTTATATTGACTTAAATCACCTGCTGCCTATTTTTTTAATACTTATATTGGCATCATAATGCAGATAGCAGCAATAAT
>JAODAC010017122.1:0-21041 GCA_027575185.1 Mimaenictus wilsoni | reverse complement strand
ACCTAACCTAACCTAACCTATAGACCGAAGCCACGTCACGTTCTCAGTCTCAACGTCGCCTAAACATTCTCACAAAAATATTCCAACAAAGTGAAATACAAAGAACATGAATATTACCTGTCCTGCATTAAAATCCTCCACTGAGAATTTAAACCTTAAGAGAAAACAACCGACAAAAATTAAAAAGACATCCTGCCAGGGAAAGCAAGGGAGCTGCCAAGGGAAGAAAGTCACCGTGAAATAATTACACGCGAACGAATTATGAAAAACACGTCGTTATACCGTCGTTTGTCCTCCTGCTTCCGCTCGTCGCCATCCACTGGCCAACCTGCAGGTTTGCGAACCTAAAATTAAGAACGGCGCGTAGAAGATGTGGCAAACTTGGGGAATAGTGGTACGCGTTGGCCGCTTCTGAAGGTTTGCTAAGCTTACAATATGCGGCAGCGCATCGTAAAAGTGTCATTTATCATTTAAGCAAGTTTTTTTTTCTTTTTGGTTTCTCCTACAACGATGCTACAAACTTGTGCAGAAGGTGCTCGACTAATTGCTGTCCATCTTTTTTTTTGTTCCTCTTGCCCCTTTAAGCCGGTGAGATAGGTATATCTACAAGTAATTAAATTTTAATCGAAACATGTGCTGTAATTATTTTATTCCTTAAATAAATTCAAGTTTAAGATTTATGTGTAATTTAAAATAACACGCTTTATTAAATTATTTAGTGGCAATTGAAAGTTAAAGGTGGTGGAAGTAAAGATATTAATTAATGTGACTTACTTACATAAGTATTACATATGGATGGCGTAATGGAGTAGTTTTAGCTGGAGATGGAAAGAACGATTAATTTCAGTAGTTTGTGAGAGGTGGATTTGCCAGAAGGTGTTTTACAATGGCGGCAGGGCGGTGCGGTGGCGAGTGTGCGGGATGCGATTAGATATTTATTACGTTAAATCCGGGCGCACATTAATAATGACCGATTAAGACGAGCGCCAGCTTGCCGCCCCCTGCGAATGCCATTAGCCACCAGCGCATATCTGTGTGCCGCCTTCAAACATCTGCAAACCATTTGGAGTCCTCTCAACTCTCCCCATTCTCCACACGAACCCTTAAAATCTCTATAACTACGAACTAAATGGTCTTTAAAGCATTCCGAATATATTGATTACTCTGGAATCAATATGTCTGAAATTGCTATAAAATTAATCTTTCATTTTATTATTTGACAGGATAATATGTAGATATCTATGTTTAAATTATACCAGGATTTTCTTTTTATTGTTAAATTTAAAATGTGAGATATTTATGGTCCTTGAACATGTTTTGTTAAAAACTTATTTAGTGAATCGAGTTAAGGTTCCTGCGGTCAGAACTGTTATTAGTTCATTTCTTTACTTCGGACATCTATAATTTTAAATTGCTAATAAATAATTTATTACAGGACATTTTTTATTAGGAAAATCTTTGTGAATGCTCTTTATCGGATTGTTTGAAACTTATTACCCCAAGATGTGTAAGGTCGCGGGACTTTGGCGAGTTCACCAGCAGAAATACACAAAAACTAGGTTCGAGATACGTCGACAGGAGAGGTTGACCTCACTATTTCTAAACTTAACTCTAAACTTGACTTCTGTATCTTTCGCAAACCTACCTCAACAGACAACATTATTCCCTTTAACTCTTTTCACCCTATGTCCTCCAAATTTGCTGCTCTTAACTGTATAACATAGCGCCTGCTTTCTATTTACTTAACTCGGGGGTGTACGAACTCAGGTGTATCGATTGTAACGCTACCTATATCGGTTAAACAGGGCGCAATGTACTCACCAGGGGTTTGGAGCATATTAAAGAAATAGAAGCGGGTTCCCCCAAACAATCGGTTATGGCCAAACATGTTGTCAGCAGCGGTCATCACTTCTCCATCTCTAATCCCAAATTTTTACACCCAGGCGTAAAAGTATAAACTTAACATGCTAGAAAACATTTACATCAAGCGCGCCTTACACACAAATGTCCACCTCATAAATGACCATCTAGACATAATAATATCACATATTTTAAAGTCTATCGACCTCTGTGGGTCTTTCCGACATGGATATGTTTTGTTTTTATTTGTATGTTTTTTTTGTATTGTTGTTATTTACAAGTATGTTTTATGTTTATACAATTCTTTGTTGCTTGGTATGAGTTGTTGATGTATATGTTGTTGTGGTTGAGAGTAGTTCTCACAGTGAATTGCAGGTGTCAGTAGAGTGATGTGTGAAGTTGAATGTTTGAAGTTGGATGTTGCGTTTGAAGTTGAGAGTTTGAAGTAGTGTATATGTTTGCATAGTGTGCGTATGTGGGTGAGTGTGTGAAGTTGTTGTGTGAAAAATAATCACACTATGAGATGCCCGCCCCGAGGACTCGAACCTCGTCCGCTGGCGTGATACGCCAAGGTGCCACCCACTAAGCTACCCGGACGGGCATCTAGACACATTAACCCGTAAAACATACATTTGCTATATTTCATTCACCAACATTTAATGTCATGTTTTACCAAACTCCGACGGCTGAATCATTCGATTATATTAATAATTTGTTTGCAATGTTTCATAGGGGAATTCTACTGAAAATAATCCACCAAGATCAGTTGGTTTAGCCGCATTAAAGATTTTAATACAATTAATTGTTAATTCCATATTAGAAGATTCAATATTAATGTAATTATGAATGTTCTGATAAATTGCCACTTCTATTACATTTGGATTTGGCACTTGAATTCCACAATAGGTTTAAAAGGTAGAATAATTTTAGGATCATCGTTTCTAAGCAGTGACGTTGAAGATATATAAGCGTTTAATATATAGACGAGGAGCATCTTCTCATTGTTTCAACATATATTTTAAAATTACTATCGAAAAGGACATTACACTAAATTCTGCGTAGAGGCAAGTGGATGCATATGTCAGTATGCGTAAGAGAGAGGGAAGCTAGACTATGTTGCCTTCGTTACGCGTTACGAAACGAAGCGGTTTACCCTCCAATAAGAAGTTCACTTCATAATGTATCTTAATCAGTATGCTTTGCGTTGAAAACAACTAAAAACGAAATTTAGAAATTCCACGTGGGGTCCGTGCCCCTTTTTGCCCATTTGTGGTGGCGCCCATGATTTACACTTATACAATATGTTGTGTTATTAGAGAAGGTACAATTAAATTCGAGGGAACATCTAATAAGAATGCCAGAAGAAAGACAAGTAAACCAAATTTGGCAAGCTAAGCTGCAATCAATAGAAAAAGGGGTAGTCCCAGAAAACAATAATACCTCAAAACATAATAAAACTGGGATTAACGATATCCGAAGCTAAACAATTAGCCACTAATATATGGAAACATTTTGTAAGTAAATAATAATACGGAAATATAAAATGACAAAAATGGTACGTAATAGGAAAAAAGATAAATTGACACTTGAATAGAAATTAAGAAATGCTGTAAAATTAAAAGTAGTAATAGATATATTTTCATTCCGTTTCCGAATCAAACAGTTAATAAAGGTAAATTTACATTACTTGTTACATATAACATTAGATCTGGAAAATTATCCTTTTGGAATAGGATTTCACTTCTTGCCGGATCCTTTAAGGCAAGTTTCAGGGTATATTTGTATCAAAACTCTAACCAAGAGTTCATTTACAAACAATAGAAAATAATTTTAATTTGGTAGGTCAATACAATATATACATATTCATTCACGTATACAATATTCTGTTATTAGAGAAGATACAACTAAATTCATGGGGACATCTAATAAGAATGCCAGAAGAAAGACAAGTAAACCAAATTTGGCAAGTGAAAGCTGCAATAAATAGAAAAAAGGGTAGTCCCAGAAAAGAGTGGAACAATATAATACCTCAAAACATAATAAAACAAGGAATAACGATATCTGAAGCTAAACAATTAGCCACAAATAGATGGAAACATTTTGTAAGTAAATAATAATGCGGTAATATAAAATGACAGAAATAGAACGTAATAGGGAAAAAGGAAAATTGACACATGAATAGAAATTAAGAAATGTTATAAAATTACAAGTAGTAATAGATATATTTTTATTCCGTTTCCGAATCAAACAGTTAATAAAGGTAAATTTACATTAAGTTACATAAACCATTAGATCTGAAAAGTTATCCTTTGGGAATAGGATTTCACTTATTGCCGGATCCTTTAAGGCAAGTTTCAGGGTATATCTTTTGTATCAAAACTCTAACCAAGAATTCATTTACAAACAATAGACAATAATTTTAATTTGGGAGGTCAACACAATATATACACATTCCTTCTTCATTCATTTCATTTCATGAATAAAAATTTAGAAGATGTTCCTTTTTAATTTCAATAATGCTTTGTACATATTACTACCAATGTCGTAATTTATGTTTAACTTTTCTTCTACGTTTCTTTTTGTAAAACTCTAAACGATTTTGGCCCCGGAATAAACTATTTACGATTGAAAACACTTACTCGCAGAATGTAGGACGACGTTATCACTTTGCTGCATCGCAGCGAGCTCAGCAGGAGCCAGGGTTGGAGGCGATGCAGACACTCTCGAAGGCGTTGGCAGCCGCGAGACTTATTATGGTCGCGTTACATCGTTGCTCGTAATTAATGAGTTCCTGCTGACGCTGATAAAGATGCCACTGACTGCGCTGGCAGGCGGGCCGCACTCATTGCTATTCCTTGCTATTCACCAACGCTGGTTACACACAGGGGGCCAAATTTGAATGTTCAGCTCAAGCATTCAACACACGCAGCGGCGAAAACAAATTTAAACTATTTCTTTATGTTTAAGCATCAACTGTCATATTTTTTCAAGTGGCGAATGCAAACGAGTGTCGCAAAGAGATTATTCCATTCTATCATTAGATTTTACAAAGTAAAATTTTATTCAACCTAACGTTAATCAAACACAATTAATTTATGTTAATATACACATGTCACGGAAAGATGTACTTTTTAAAATGATCTTTTCAAGGGAAACTATTTGGAATCGTGTCAGGTTTTTTAGCTAAAAGTATTCGCTTCCGTGAATATTTTCAATTTTTTTTATGGACGGAGTACTGGATCCATCAACGGAGCGCCAGAAAAATGCTACTAAAGTGGTAAAAAATGGCGTCTGTTCAAAAAGCATCTGATAATGAGCCAAAGAACAAAAAATACAAAAATATATTCTATAATTTAATCTTTGTTAAAGCCGATTTTGAAATATCGATTTTTGACAAAGTGCCGAACGTTTGAACTTAACGTCGCGATTTTCAAATAAATTCTTATTATACCCAAAAACTAAGAATCGAAAAAATATTATATGGCAAAGACTAGATAATTATATATACAATGACAACATATAAATTCATCAAGTTCATTGATTGAGTGCTTTTCGCGATATTTTGTAACCAATTTGAAGAATTCTGAGAAACGCGCGAATAATTTGAAAAATCGATATTTGACTCTTCTATGTGTAAATTCGCTTAACTAAATCTATCCGAATATAACCTAACCTAATCTACACTAATCTAATTTAATTTGACCTAATATACAGTAATCTAACTTAAGGTAACCTAATCTAACATAATCAAACATAGTCTAACCTAATATAACCTATTCTAACCTATTCCAACCTAAAATCATCTAATTTAAACTAATCTAACCTAATCTAGACTAATGTAACCTAATCAAACCTAATCATACTTAATTTAACCTAATCTAACAGAAACTAATTTAACATGATGTAAATTAATCTAACCTAATGAACACATTGCGTATATATAGTTCAAAAACCTGTCTCGACAGTGCGCAACACCAATGGCCTCTCCCGGGAAAAAAAAAACGGTCCACGCACAAGTAGGAGATGATTAATAGCAGAAGTGGTTAACTCGAGCTTAATGTACGCGGCACTAGTGTGGAATGAAGGTTTCGCAAACTAGATAAAAAACATCCAGTCTGCATGCAATAAAGAGGTGGATTGAAATCGGAGTTGTTCAGGCATATTGCATTGTCTCCTCCGATTTACATCTGTATACCAGCAGCCTGGAACTAATCGAACTCCTCTCAGGGACAACTAAACACGGAGACGATGTGTAGATGGTAAACCAAATAGGTTAAAAGCACGGGAGTTAAGTGGACCCGCAGACTAATTCCAAACCTAAGTGCCTGGGTTGAACGCCGGTGTGGTGAAAGATAACGCTGGATAACCCAATTCCTGGTGGATCATGGCTGCTTCGGGGAATATCGCTATCCCCCTCGAGATATTCCCTAACATCCCAGGACTGGTAGTTCCAGGGGGGAGCGTGCTCATAACCTGTTAGATAACAAAATTCTTATTGAGTGAGCTTACCAACTCGAAACTCCTCGGACTCTCGTAAAATCACTTGCTCCGATCAGGGTAAGCACGTTCAAGTCCATCACTACTCACTAACATCCCAAAGCAATCTTTCAGTGCGAATCATCCATCCAGAGCGAACACCATGACTACTGCAGCCTACTCTTAGATCATGTTCTCAACCTTGGCAACGATCACCAATATGGTCTCAACCGGTATCACCAGCGAGGACTCCGAGACAGCACAGACGCTACTTCCGCCATAATCACCTGGTCAAGGCCACACAGAGCTACCGCAATCTGCCCCGCCGATCTGCGCCGTGCCAATCGCCTCCGCCAACCGTCTCGCCACGATCTATCTTTTCAAAACAACCATCTCTGTCACACACTTAATACATATAATTAATCTACCTTTTACTAATTCTACTAATTTAATTTAATCAAACTTACAAATTATAATCACATTATCATATTATATTATTATTATGATGTATAAATTCGATTAAGGTAGCTTACATTGAATTCTGATTGGTTTAAGCAGAAGTTTATGTGAGAGTAATCATGCATTAAAGAAAAGTTAAGGAAACCATATAAAATTCAATTTTTTACGACCAAATGTCGAATGTTTCCACCTTCGCCCTAGAGGCAAAGTCTTAAAGTTTTGGCGAACTAAAGATTTCAAACTCAAAGACCGAAAGCTGAAAACTTGCTACTGAAAACAGAAGACCAGCGAAGTTTTTTCCACTTCTTTTACTTTTCTTCAACTCCGCGCACTTCGCGTCTGGCAACCAGCATGCACACGCCCCATGCACCATTATGGAAAATTAATCTCTAAAAGAACCAGCCCTAGCGAGACGTGATCCTAGCATCGCTCCTCGGCCCCCGCTACCCCTGCTCGGCGGAGACAAAACTTTCAAATTGTTTAATAAAAAAGTTACTGCAAAAGCAAATCCAGTGAAGATTCCGCCATTCTTTCGCCACCGACAGAAACTAATTGTAATATGCGACACGGGCAACTCTTCCCTTAACACGCCAACAATAGACGTAATCAGAATATCAAAAGTTCGGCGAAAGTTTAAATTAAATCTACTACGACTAGACGCGTGTTAGTTCTACGAACGAACGCCACAGCAAGTGCGGGTTAATTAATAATTTCATTTAATAGCGTTGTGTAGCTGAGCAGTAGCACTTAAATGCGTGTCACGCCGATACAGGGTTATACGCGTTATGGTGGTGCAACCACTGGTTGACAAACTGGTGTCGGAATTAGGCGTGGACCGGCGCGGTGGCGGCCCGAGGGGGCCGGCAGGCCATTAGCACCCTTTTATGTGCGGCCGCACTGGGGGTCTAGAATCTTATTCGCACCCGCTTTTCATAAAACCTGTGCACGACTAAAGGGGGCGATGTGGAAGTGGTAGGGCAAAAGGAGTTAGTTGGAAGGAGAGGCACGCAGGCTCGTCATCCCAAACACGTCCCCAGCAAACAAGCCCTTTGTGGACGCATTCGCATCGACGTCAGTAAACACATTCACGAACTTGGAAACTTATCCTTATCCCTGGCGTCAGCAGCAGATATCTCGAGGTATAAAAATGATATTTTTATATGAAAAGTTTTTCCTTGGGTTAATAATAAGGATACGCATTAAAATGACTTGATTGGGTTTTTTAGATGTTTCGTAGTGACGAAAGTTAGATTAGGTTAAATTAGATTTTATGAGGTTCCAGTCGGAATTGGTCAATTTTGATGTTAAACGAAGGCTAAGGTTGCTTACAAACAGCTTATTGTCAAATTGCTTGCTTATACTCGCATTCCATAGGTGGTTGAAATTTGCACGAAAAGCGACCTTCAGTTTTGTTTGCTCAATCGTGTGCCTACGTCGCTCGCCGAGTATATACGACGAAATTCAAACTTAAAATATATTGCAGGTATATTATACATGCATATAATTGGATAAAATTTACAAACTAGGATAAGTTGAATACATTTATTTAATATAATAAATTAATTCAATGAAATAAAATCATATCGAATATGTAGTCTTCTTCCGGTATATATCCCTCGTTAAGCAATAGCTCGAAACATTTAGCGACATCTTCGTGAACATCATGAATTCTATTATTTCTTAATAACAGCCATGTTTGCTCTGTCGCTAACCTCAATATCGGTTCATTCCCAATTGGTTCTAAAAACCAGCATGTCAAGTAATTCATAACAGCTGCTGAATCCGTTGATACATGCATTTTCACAAAGAAAGATTGTCCCCATTTTCCTACATCATTAGTACGCTCGATATTCTGAACAAGAATACCACTGTCCGACTAAATTGTTGATTGACACAAATTGTTACATGCACAATGCTCGATGTTTTGCAATTTTCACGAAATACTAGAGACCTCTGGTGTAGCCTCCAGTTTTGTTTGCTAAATCGTGTGGAAACTCCTCTCATAAGAGTGAATTGAGCATGTCGCATTCTCCTCGGGGCATGAGCGGCTACCGAGCGCGTCTCCAGGTGGCGGATAGGAGAACGGCCAGACAATCAGCAAACTTCGCGGTGTCCGGTTAATGGACCGATAAGTTTGAGTCTCGGGCCCCAAAAACTCGTGTACCAAACAAAACGTCACACCGCGGACCACCTCCCCCTTGCCCTGTTGTCATGTCGTGACTTGGAGCCTGCACTGGGTATAAAACGGCGCCGGATGAGGTAGGCACCGCCCATACGCCAAACCGAAATTGATGCAGTATGCTGTGGTCATGTCTCGCGGTATACTGACTCATCCTTGGGGATCCTGGCTTCACTGTCCGGATCAAGGTGAAAAGAAAACCACCATAAACTAATACCCCAATCCACGGTGGAACAGCCATGAATGGGTACTGGGTAAAGTAGTCACGATTATGTGGACTCCGGGCACCGGGCAACACCCGGTTTCATAAGAGCCATCCTGATGTAACGCGGGGCTCTGCAGCAGGATTAAACCAATATTTCCCTAGCTACTCGTGGGACACAATGAATAAATCTTCATCTACACCCAAAGGATCGGGTGCTGCCTCAAGTGCATCCAACGACGGGTCAGCGGAGGTCCATGCCCCGCCGACATCAAACGCCGGGCAAGGGTCAGTTCAGGACCATGCCCCGCAACTACCACAACCCCAAGGGTCGAACAGAGGCCCACGGGGTCCCAAGATGTGTGGTGCCGCCCGTAGAAGATACCAAAAGCTACGGAAAATGGGCCTTTCAGGGTAAGAGACTAAGGCTCAGGCTCTGCAGTCGAAACCGAAGCCCACAGCCCCGGAGAAAAGGCTAAGGTCCGACGGCAGTACGCCGCCGGCCAAACAGCACAAAAAGCCAGAAGATCACAGATCAGCCCAGAATACTGCAGGAACGTCCTACAGTTCTGCGACAGCTGGCATCAAAGTTGGGATCATAGCAGCAGAATTCCCTGAAGTTCTGCTCTCGGGTGAGGACCTTAAGAAAGTCCAGAAAAACATTCTGGACCTTATTTTGGAAATTGGACTGCTCGGTACCGTACAACCCAACTTCCTAAACCACTTCCAGCGGCCTGGATGGCTTGTACTGGTGTGCGAAGACCGGGAGACCGCTGAGTGGGTGAAATCGGTTGAGGGGAAACTCCGGCCGATTGGAGATCACCAGCTCAGGGTGGTTGAAGGGGCTGAGATGCCCCACATGGATGTTGTGGTGGGCTACCTCAAAGAGAGCCTGGAGTGCCAAAACAAGGAGATCCTCTCTTATATAGGGATCCAGAACCGCCGTACCTTGACCACGGCGAACTGGCGCATACTATGGAAGGCGCCGCCGGCCAATGGGCTATTGGAAGTCCATTTTGCCGTAGGCGTCAAGTTCATGGCAGCCCTGGAAAGTAGCGAATTTAAAATTTGCTATGGTTTAGGCAAAACGGTACTGCGGAAAAGGGGGAAGAAGTCCGTAGAGCCAGCCCGGGACGAGGGACCTCAAAAGCCCACCAACCGATACATATGCGCTTTTCTATCACACCAGTTATAGACCGCGCACTAATACTTTTCCTGTTACAGAGTTCACAACAGCTGACCTAGTGACGGTAGAAGTGTCAATACCGCAAAAGGAAGGGACCAGGCAACTGATAATTGCCTCAGCCTACTTCCCGTGGGAACAGGCCAATCCGCCCCCAGAGCAAATGAGAGGTCTAATTGAGTGGTGCAGGAGAACAAACAAGCACCTCATTTTGGGCTGTGACGCCAATGCACACCACACTGTATGGGGCAGCACGGACACCAACAACCGTGGCACTGAGTTGCTCGACTTTATCTGCAGCAATAACCTAGAAATTGCTAATCAAGGTGGAATGCCAACTTTTGTGACAAGCAGCAGAGAGGAGGTATTTGACATCACTCTCATAGACGCTTTCACCAGCTCTATCATCCATAAATGGAGGGTACTGGGAGAAGACTCGATGTCGGATCACTTAGCTATTGTGTTTGACATCGTAGCTCCATCGGTGAAAACCGTCTAGTTCAGGAACCCAAGGAAGACCGACTGGCCGGCCTATAGGAAATGGTTAAAGTTGGGCTTGTAGGGGGGTGGGACAAGATCTTAACCAGGGACGAACTAGACACTACTGTCTAGCTCATCTAGCAGTGTCTAGCTCGTCCCTGGTTAAGATCTTGTCCCACCCCCCTCCAAGCCCAACTTTAAACATTTCCTATAGGCCGGCCAGTCGCAACCAGATCGCAACCAGGGACGAGCTAGACACTGCTGTGACTCGGTTGACGGACACCATAACAGTTGCCTACGAGGAAAACTCTCCTTTGATTAGAAGAAAATCCTCAAAAGAAGTCCCATGGTGGAATAATACACTCAATGGACTAAGGAGGACGGCCAGGAAAGCCTTCAACAATGCGAAACGATACGGGAATTGGGCCCCGTACCGCGCATCTCTAACAGAGTATAATAAGGAGCTTAGGAAGGCGAAAAGGGCATCCTGGGACAAATTCTATGCGGGTATCCAAGAAATTGGACCGGCAGCAAGGCTCAGGAAAAGTCTCTCGCACGACCGCTCCAACAAAATAGGCCTGCTAAAGAGGCCAAATGGGCTTTTCGCAGAAAATGCTCAAGAAAGTGTTGAGATCCTAATCTCAACCACCCATTTTCCGGGATCATTACCTCACGGTAAAACCCGACAGCTACAAAACCTCCCGAGGAGATTAGCGGGAAGCGGTGTCGCCGCAAATAGAATCTTCTGTCTTGAGAAGATAAACTGGGCCATAAGGACGTTCAGTCCATACAAGGCCCCATGTTGCGACGGTATAGTCTCAATCATGCTCCAGCAGGGAGCGGACTATATCCCCCCAAAACTGTTACAACTGTACAGGGCATGCTACCGACTTGCTCATACTCCGGAGTCCTGGAAGGAGGCTAGAGTTATATTCATACCAAAGGCCGGCGAACGCCCTCCGGAGGAGGCTAAATTTTATAAACCAATTAACCTTACCTTCTTCATACTCAAGACTATGGAAAAAGTGGTGGATAATTACATCAGGCAGTCTTACCTGAAAGAAAATCCACTCAATTCTCTACAATTTGCTTACCAGCCGAGCAAACCCACCGAAGATGCCCTATTTCACCTCGTGTCTGACATAGAAAGGTCGCTCGAGGCGAAGGAAACAGCAGTGTGCATTTTCGCTGATATCGAAGGAGCGTTTGACAACACAGCGCACATCGCAGTGAAAAGGGCCTGTACTAAGAAAGGCATAGACGAGCATACCAGTAACTGGATCGAGTCCATGCTAACTGGAAGACAAATCACTGTCGACCTGCAGGAAATACGAGCATCCGCCATTACTAGCAAGGGTGCCCTCAAGGGGGTGTTCTCTCACCTCTTCTATGGTGTTTGGTGGTTGACGACCTGCTAGATGCCCTGACCAAGGCAGGGTATAAGACAATTGGCTATGCAAATGACGTAGCCATCATCATAAAAGGGAAATATGATACCACGTTATCTACCCTCACCCAGGGGCATTAAACAAGCTCTACAAATGGTGCCAAAATGATGGGTTCAACATCAACCCGGCAAAAACAATTATCGTCCCTTTCACACGGAAAAGGAAAACGGACCTATGTCCTCCTAGTCTGAAAGGGGAGACGATAGCGTATTCCAGGCAAGTTAAGTATCTAGGCGTCACCCTGGATGCCAAGCTCAACTGGTCTAAACACATTGAGAAGACACTCCAGAAGGCTACAATGGCATTCTGGGCATGTCGGAAAATGTTTATATGTCATGGCGATTGCTATATGGTGGCAGAAAACGAAGGAAAAGGCAACGACACGGAAGCTGCAAAGGCTCCAAAGACTTGCCTGTCCCTGCAGCAATCAGGAGCGCCCTGAGATGTTGAGCAGGGCTGGTTTCCCGTACATCGGTTGACCGATGGACAGTATAACACCGGTCTACGACTTCAACTGTGGCTTTACAGTGGCGATTAAACCGCGCCCGGATGTTATCACCGAAAGTCGAAAGTATAACCGAGGACAGAAATAATGTGATCTGGTACTCGGACGCATCGATAAAGGGGGGAAACCACGGCATTGGAATTCACGGGCCAAATTGGAACGAATCCATTGCTGACGGTAAAGCCCCCTCCATAACTCAAGCAGAGATCATGGCTATAGAGGCATGTGCCCAGCAGTGCCTTAATAAGCGCTATAAGGGTAAACGCATCTATATCATGACTGACTGTGAAGCGGCACTAACGGCTCTTCGTGATGAGCAGTGCAAGTCGAGGGTAACTTGGAACTGCAAAAATGCTCTCAAGAAATTGGGGCGAGGCAATAAACTTACAATACGGTGGGTACCCGTGCACCAAGGTATTGAAGGCAATTCTAAGGCGGATATGCTAGCCAAGAAGACAGCAGAAACCACCATGCATGGCCCTGAACCAACCTGTGTATTATCAAGATTCACTGTGAAGGAATGGACCAAGAAATGGCATCGTGCTAGTCACGAGACCGCCTGGAGGGACAAAGAAAGTCCTAGGCAGGCGAAAAGGCTGCTAGATGTATCACACAATAGAGCCCAAGACATTATAAAGCTGAGAAAAAGCGATATTAGGCTACTTGTTAGCCTACTGACAGGTCATGCCGTGGCCCTGTACCATCTAGCCAATATAGGAAAAGGCGATCTCACAAGCTGCAGACTATGTAAGTTAGAAGTGAAAACAACCGAGCACTTACCCTGCACTTGCGCATCCCTAGCACCGGAAAGACTTTCTTTGCTAGGCAGCGAGCAGTTAAGTCTTGCTGAATTTAAAGGGAAGTCGGTCAAGGAGATTCTAGGTTATCTCCGTTATTGATCCATAGTATTGATCCATGCACAATAGATCAAAGCTGGTCGCAGTGCTAGTGGCGTCTAATCGCCCAGGATTAATTTTAAAAAAATGTCGCATTCTCTATGTTGCGATTTTAAGGTTACGATTACGTTTTTTTTCCGTCCGTTATTATTTGCCAATATGTCGCTAGGGTTGTCCTTCTCCAAGGCTCTTCACTGGTATTTTTAGCATTTTCGTAGGTTTCACCTAAGGTAGGTTGCTAGTCTCACCTTAGAACCTTCCTCCTTTATCCGGGCTAAGACCGGATCGTATAGCACCCGGATCGAATTAGCAACGTAGAGATGCAACGCAAATGCTTCATCCAAGGCATCAAGGATTGGAGTAATCCAAGGCGTAAATATCGATATTTATCGAAACCTATATTTCCAATATTTCGATATATCGATATCGAAATATCGTCTTGGAAATATCGGTATTATCTATATCGATAAACCGAAATTCCACAGGGCACAATCTGTATAGGGGTTTCAGGACTAATTACAGTTCCCAACAATCTGCAGTGATCATTAATTCACAAGGAATCTCAGACTCATACACGGGCTATAGCTGTGTTCCTAAACTGTATTCGTGATTTTTGTTATTGTTAATCTTATGGTAACGACGAAAATCGATATTTAATGTAATACTATCTATCAGTCTTTCCAGCAAATACAATAATTGCAAAAATACATAAATGTAGTAGTATTATAATTGCAATACTTGTAAAAAATCGATGTTGATCCTAATCTTATGATTCCAACAAATATCAATGGATTAAGGATTATTATATAGAACCTGAAATGTGGCCCTTAAGAGAAAAATTGCCAATTTGGAACTTCTCAGATGGCGGTTACGTCAATGACATGTCAAAACGATATTAAAATTTTCGATATCGATATATCGATATTTATCATTAACGATATTTTTTGACATTTCTAGAACCAGCATATAGACCGCATGGACGTCCGAGAGGCAAAATATCCTTGGGAAGACCCCGCACGAGGTGGAGCGATCAACTCCGGGATGACCGCTGAAGATGAACAGGCAAAAATTGCCCATCAAGGACGAAGAAGATGGTATTCGCTTTCTCGATAAAAATACGAAAAAGACGGATGATTTTAAAGATATTTCCCTAAAGTTATATTACTACTTCGTTGCTCTGGGATGCAGAGACTTCTACATTTTCAATGCGAGATATTGAAAGACAGATTTAATAAGTAAGTTTCGTTTATATCGAATATCCTTTTCTTATTAGTTGTTGATATCCTACAATAAGCGGGACCAATGTAAATGATATTTACATCGCCGTAATTAGTGATTTTTTTTTGTTTTCTCAGTAAAATACTTCGTAACAAATGTCAAGAGATCAAAAGTTATTGTCATTAATCATTAAATCAGGGAGCGCTCGCACGTCTTAACGCCCTATTTAAAGGGCTTTACGGAGTTCCCAGTTAAGTAATCGTATCACACAGATAAATATGCTGGTTGGAAAATGACTTTATTTAATGTATTTTGTGCATAGGACGCTGAATGGGCAGCAAGTTAGCAGTCAGGGGGTAGTTGGCTGTGCGCAAGCGCGACGTTTGCAATAGCACCGGTGGCGTGAAAAAAATCTATTATTAAATTACAGCATGTTAATTTCCATAAACGAGGTTTACTCGTAGTATATAGCGCCACATATTTAAACATACATGGTTTTAGTGTGCAAGTTGTCTTTTTCTTCCACCGTCTGTCCAAACTAAGTTTGGACCATTGGCCTTGCTACATTTTCCTACATATGGTCCTTTGAAAATATCATTACGCCGAGGTGATACCCACTAAGCCCAAAGTCTAAAAAAATTTGTAGACCCGAACATCGTTTGAAGAGCAGTACTGTTTTCATTAACATAAAGTTATTTGATACCGATTCCCATTTTTTTTTTGTTTTTAATGCAATAGATTCTTCACGGCGAGCGATGTATCAAGCAACTTTTAAGCTAACAGACATAATGTTACATTTTCACAACAAATAACTTGTTAAGGCACTGCAGCTTTGGAAAATATTTGCCTTTTTCCTTAGTAAAAAGTACGTTATTCTTCCTCTTTTAACATGTTGAGATGAGAATGCATGATCACAAAATGTCTTTTAGTATTAAATGTAGGAAAGTAACTTTTGTTTAACAAACAACACGCATAACTGTATTTTTCAGTTCACCTCAATTTTCAAACATTCATGAAAAACGCATAAACAACAAATTATTGCTAAGGAGTCGTTCGTGTGTCAGCAAAAATCATGGCGTGGGTCAGTGACACGTGAGTCATAAGATCCCCGTCACTGTTTTAGATATCACATTAGATATTATATTAAATAACGTGTTAATTTTAATGCGGTCACTTTGATTCAATACTGGAAGGCTCGCTGCTAACTTCTTATCGATATTTACTCTTAGGATTGTCCTTTTAGTTGCAGCGTAGTTTTGCGGAACTATACCTTGCCAAGCTTTGTCGTTTTCCTGTAGTATAGAGCAAAGCCTATCAGATGTTGGATGGCCTCAGTTTGGGTCCTGTACCGAGTACATTCAAAGAGCAGACGCTTTTGAGCAGGAGCTGAACATGAATTTCATGTCATCAAACTTTAAGCAGTAGAGACATAGAGCGCTCCTCTCAAATGTAATGTATAGAGTACACTCCTAATTAGGAAATAAAATCGCACTTTAAAATTGCGACGAAATGGTTTGTAAGCATTTTGCGGCATTATCTCTACCTTTAGAGGTACTATCGCGAAAGCATATCGTGGAGACTGCGCTAGGAAAATAGAGCGAGGTGGCGTGTCGTAATGCAAATTACACGGTTCCGGGCTACTTTTGATATGACGTATATATACATATATTTGTGCTTATTTATTACATATTTATTGTAATTGTTAATGTTGTTATCTGTGGTATTATTCCAATATAAGTATTAAAAAATAAATAGAAAATATTATTTTCACACATAATTATCGTAGAAAAATTATAGTGTACAACACGCATGGTATGATCATTTTTCAAAATGACCAGCATTCCTTGCTTGTACAATATATTATTACCAAACCGATGTTCATCAAATAACAAAAATAAGGTAACGAAAACTGAACAAATCATTTCAACCGGTTGATGGATACGATATTAAACGCTTCGCTAAGCGTATTCCAAGCAGCTAAGCATGTTCGGCGCGTACGGCGCACCTCTCCATGCGCATTGTACTTTCCGCATACCTCCTCTCACTCACTCGTTTCTACACCGTTCACCAAACTCTCAAACCAGCCACTTCTCTTGTTCGGGGTCGCGCCTCATTCTTGTGCGTGCGCGTTCTCGTCGCGGTTCCATCGGCCTCTTATCTCCGGCGACCGGTTCTATTTTTATCTACAATTCGCAGTTGCATGCAAACGTGCATGCTATTTCATGTTCGACTTTATTTACATCATCAATTAAAACATTTCAAATTTGTATAAATTACGAATAAAGACTGAAGTGAGGACTAAAGACATATTACCAAAGTGGTAATACATATGTGCAATAAAGTGTTTGGTGTTTTCGTGTATCTTTTCAAATATTACCCCCAAAACAGGTCGTAAGACTAGGAGTTAATTAACTAACACTAGGAAATGCAATGAGAAAGATAGTATTACCTGCCTGAGGGCTGAGTGCGAGGGTTTCAGTGAAAATTAGACAGACAAGCATGTTTGGTGAGGGATTAACATCCCAACTGTGAGCTTTGGATAATAATATTATACGGATTTGCCTGTAATTTTGGAGTGCATTTGGGAATCGGTAAGTGTAATATTGATTCATTAGTTTATTATTATATACATATTCTCACGAGATGTATAAACCTGTAATGCATACGTGTATTGCATGCCTGCATATTTAATTAGTTATTTCGTCTCTTTGTAACTCGGCGCTATTTCAATTTCAAACTTAAATATCTAAATATTTTCTGTTTTTGTTAATTAAACCATGGCGTACTTCATTTCCCTGTCAAAATCTGGCGGTTTTGTGCATTTGACACTGTGCGAAACTAAATTATAGCTAATAAAATTGCCGGTTGGCGAGTTAGAAGGTGCCGAGTTCGTTCCTCGCGTTGCACACCAAGTTACAAGTTAAGTTAGCAATGTGCGGGCACGAAGTGGGAGCTGTTACGTGTCTCCTCGACGTTTCTGGCAGAGGCACAAGATTAAAGAGTGCTCTGTGAAAGAGTGAGATGTGGGATCGAATGCCGGTTGACCTTTTCTTGCCTTCTATCTGTTCATCTGTTCCGATGTATATACGCTACGTATGCCTCAACCTCAACCAGCCTGCTCATGTGCTGAGTCAGTACGAACGCGGTCAGAAGGTAGATAAAATCAAAGAAAGAATTTGCACCAGTTTTTTTTTCGCTAAATTACTCTTTGGGCTGTTCGATTGATTTCTCAGGAAGTGGAATTTCAAAATTATTATCCCTATTGTCATGGAAAGAGTGAAGGAAATACTATGTTTGCTTCAACATATAGAGAACATCTTTAATTTAAGTTTTATTAGATTTATGTAATACCCTAGATATATTTTAGGAAAACTATAAGTGCTATAAAATCTCTCAACCTAAGTGATTACATATTATGTTGGAAGTATTTCACGATTATGTAATGCTGAAGGCAATCGTGGAATTATTGAAAATTTTAGAAGTTAGGAGTTTTGTGAAAAACTTGTGCAGAAATGTTTGTTGTATATTTACTATCAAATATCCTATAGATAGAGATATACTGGGTGGAGAAATTTCTAGTGTATGTTGAAAGAACTATTTTGCTATGTGCTTCAGAATGAAAATTTTGAGAGGTCTCGAAATTATGCATATATAAATTTATCGTTGGATTTTGTAAGAATTGAAGTTAGTTGGACTTTGACGTCAAATTTGTTGGTGTTCTTTTAAAAATTATGTAAATGTGATTACATATTATGTTGAAGGTAAATTGGGAACTTACTGAAAATTGTTGAAGTTAAAGGAGTTTTGTGAAAAAAGGTTAAATCGATTAGTATGATTGTTGCCTATTTGATGTTAAATCTCCTATACACAGGGATAAGATACAATCGAAAATTTTGAAAATTCCCGAAATTATGGAAATTAGAGGCAACTTACTGAAAAATTTTCCGAGCTAATATAAATTTATTGTTGGATTTCTTAAAGATAGAAGTTAGTTGGACTTTGATGTCAAATATGTTGGTGTTCTTTTAAAAATATATAGATGTGATTACATATTATGTTGGAGGTAGGTTAATGACTATGTACTGCTGAAGGAAAATTGGAAAATTACTGAAAAATGTTGAAATTAGAGGGAGTTTTGTGAAAAAGAAGGTTAAATTGATAGATATGTTTGTTGTCTATTTACTGTTAATTATCCTATACATAGGGATAAGCTATGAGAATAATTTTCGAGTATATGATTTATGAACTCATTAGATATATGCTACAAAGCGAACATTTTGAAAATTCCCGAAATTTAGGAAATTAGAGCTTATTTACTGAAATATTTTCCAAGAAAATACTATTGTAACGTTGGATTTCTTAAAGATACATGTTAGTTGGACTTTGATACAAAATATTTTGGTTAGTGTTTTTTTTTAAATGTAGACTTAAATATGTACTTCTGCAATCATATTTATTTGATTAGGGACTTTTCTTCACATAGGTAGTTATGTTTGAATAGATACTCGTTTTAAAACAATGTATTTTTTTTCATTAAACTGCAGTGTAAAAATATGTATGTAATTTTGAGATTACGACGTAGAAATAAGCAGTTGATCCAGCCTAAAGTCAGTAAGAATGAAGGAAGTCTTTTACCATACTTACAATTTATATATTTTACATTATAATAATTAATTCACCCTTTTAACAAGGATTTTGAATTTTTGCTCCATCTGCAGTAGTTTCTGAGATAATTAAGTAAAACAACTTACTATGTTGAGTGAAACTATGGACGCCTAGAATTAAGACGATACTGAACCCAGCAAAATAAGGTTCGCAGGACAAAAGGGTACAAGACGGTCTATGTCTAGTATGAGTTTTAAATCCTCATAATCCATCAATTTTCAATATATTTCCGTGCTGTTTGAAGATTATTGATCTAGATTAACATGCCTATTAAATGTACAATTGTATAATGAGCCTATACTTTTAGCATAATGTAAAATTCACTATTTTAGTTTTAAACTTCTATCAAAATTTCCCATTTTTAGATATTGGATTAGAAATCATTTAGGTGATAAAACTAAAATGCATTTGCCTAACTTTGTTCCATTAAATGTAAGAGAGAAATACTACGTTTCCTGGGTAGGTTCTGAATTGTTTCTTATACCTCGAGTGGTTGATGATCTTCGCTCTTAAAATAATATATTTATATGCAGGCAATATTTGTTTTATTTTCCTCCGACTTTATGGATGCGCAGTCTGCAGACAGCGCGCATTCTTCAACTCCAGTTTCGTATTTTATTTATTTTCGCGTGAATTTGCGCTGCTTATCGCATCGTTCTGCGATGTTTCGGGCGAGCATTTTGCGCGTTTTGTGTGCGCCCCGAGCGCAATTGCGATATTGAAGAATTGCGTCTTTTGCGCCTGCCTGCCTTTGTCCCGGCGCCTTACTATTTGCGCTGTTTATTCGCTCGAAGGTCTACATGCACACGCATGTGCCATCATCATCATCACATCATCATCGGGTCGGGGCTTTCGCTGTGGTGGTTTTACTCCCAGTTTTATTCACTTCTTTTTTACCACGATTGTCGTGGCATTGTTTTATGATTTCACAGACTCGCAACTGCGAGATACTGTCAGTTTTTCAGGTTAAATAAATTCTCTTCTACATGTATAACTATAAAATATTCCATAAAATTTGTTGTTATTTGTTGCACTTTTTTCTAGTTTTATTTTTTTACATTCGAATTTTTCCAATTTTGTATAAAATGAAATAATGGAAGTTTTACTCGGGGAATTGTAACATTGGTGCAAATTCTGATAATTTTTTAATATTTCCCGTAATATCAAAAAAATAATATATATTCAACCTTTATTTGGCATATCATTTTCACAACACATTGCCATTGCAGATTTTCAATATAAACTTTACATATACTACCACTAATAACTATATATAAATCATAACAAATTAATCATAACCATAAAAACACTAGCTAGAAGTTAGTTCAGGATACTACATTATCAACTCCTGGACCCCATTTCTATGCCTTCTCCTTGGGGTGGATAAATGGATGTGCTTCTGTGAGCATGGATGTGAGAGAATGGTTGAATGAGGGAGGGCAGAATGTGGATGTGTTCAATCAAATTATA
>JAODAC010017111.1:0-21046 GCA_027575185.1 Mimaenictus wilsoni | reverse complement strand
TATTGTTGTTTATATATGTTTATTGTATATACATATAGAATAATAGGTATATATATAATAGGTATAATAGGTATATATATATATATGAAAATTAAAAATATGTATAGGTATAACTTTAAAAAAGATGCTTCATTATTCTCATAGTTCCCAATGGTTTATATGTTCTTCTTAGCTACCTATTAACCGTGCTAAACAAGGACTTACTGTATTAGCACTTTATATAATTAATTCCTATTTATTTATATAGAGACTATCCAAATATCCACATAGCAAATATACCACTTAGTTTATTAAACTTATTCAGTAAAATTCAGTAAAATGCAAAGACAATTTATAACCAAAAGTACACTTATACAATTCATCAAAAAGAGAAATCCGAAATTCTATTATTTCTCAAGATTTATCTAAAAATATATTCCTCAAAAAATATATTCCAAACGGGACGAGTTGTTTCTTATTGTTTCACCAATTTTACTCCCTTATTTCGCATTTCCTAGCCGTCCTGCTCGCCTGCAGTCGCAACTCCTACGTTCTCGAGAATGCTATCAGCAGGAAAGCCATTCCATTTACAGTTTCGCGCTGCTGTTTCGCGCCCGCGTCGGGAGAGCTATCGTTAACTCCAGTTACGTCGAAAAAAATATATGGGAGAGAATCGACGTCGACGGTGTGGTACACCCACGACTGCGGGGACCAGCAGACAAGCCGAAGCCGACATTGAAATCCCCCGTTTTATTACGCTGATTGGACCAACGTATAGCCCGACGCGCAACGTATATAAAAGGGCTCGATATGAGATTTTTTATGGGTGCATTCTCCTGCTGCTTCCACCGGCCAGATTGAGAGTTCCACTATCTTCCGTTATCTTCCACGTAAATCACACGGATTAATTTACTCAAAGATTATTTGCGAAAATATAATTAAGAAACCTTCAAAGTCAGTCATATACCTCTTTTGGAAAACTGTCTAAACATACCAACACTCATATTACTTGAAAGTTCACTATTTTTTAAAATTATTTATACATTTCAAAAACAAAAGTTAAAATGAGTTTAAGTTGAAATTTTATTGAGATTACGCCTCTAACCTCGAGATTATAGAGTAGACAACCTTTATTGGCACATTACTTCACCCCCCCCCCCCTCCATTATATGCATTCATTATAATAAGTAACAAGTAAAACTTAACATACTAAATACTATCAAATAAAAATTGATTAAATAAATAATATTTCAACAAAAAATAACCAAACCCGCTAGACTTCTTTTGCACTTTCACTCCCTATTCTTACTCCGGACTCCTTCTGCCCGGCGTTTTCCCCCTGCACTCCCTAGGTACCTTCAATTTGACGTTTCCTCGTAGTTGATGGTAGGTAGGCGTCAATTCCGCGTTGTTTCCTTCCGCTTTGTTATCACCTTCAAATTGCCACCCCCTTCCATCCTCACTCAGCCACTCTTTCACTCCTCTTTTTTCCCCGGCAATTACGCGCCCACTCTTCTTTCATTCCTATACAATCACTCCCAACATGCTCCCAGGAATTCCTCCCCCTTCCACATAGGATACACCTGACATATTCACCTCCCATCCACACCTTCCATCCCCTCTCTTCCGGTCCACACTGTGCTCTAGCTATCAGTCTTTTGTCCGCTACATTCAGCTCTCTATCGCCAATATATTATATAATTATAAGATAGAAGATTATATAATAGATTGAGTTTAAGGTTACGTTTCCCCTTAGGTTATGTTACTTTTGGTTTCGATAGATTAACTTAAGTTATATGGCAAGTTTTTGTTAACTATGATAACTACAACAACACGTAGGTTCCTCTTTTTTTAAGAGAATAAAAATATCTGACGGTAAAAAATGTCGAAATATCTTTGATAATGATAGAATATTGTTGAAAAAGTGTCTTTGATCGATGCTAAAGATAGCAGCAGATACAAATAGATAAAGAGGATAGTAAATAAATGCTGGTTTGCCATCCGACAGGTGCTTTTCGCGGTGCGCATTCGAACGGATACCCATGGAAAATGTATTTCAGGTATTGGAGCGCAACCGTGCGTTTCCGGTTTATTGAAAGCCCGTGTTCTTCGAGCCTATAATTTATACAGAGCTCCTCTGCTCTGCTCGGAGGTTCGATATCGAGGTTCGACGAAATCCTGCTGCATTCCCCTCAACCTCGGTCGTGCTTGTCGTCCGTTTGCTCCACATTTAAAATCACAACATGCGATTAGAATGCGGTGCTCGGGAGAGAGTATTCACAATCAGATGCCAGAGAATAAGGTAGGTTCATACACTAAGAGAGAGGACGTTGCCGAATAAAAAAATTCAACGCCAAACGCAAATGATTCGCGTACATTCATAAAGGAATACTCAGATAGATCACGCCACATAAAATAGACAACATCAATATATATTGCAGAGAATCAATCAAAAACAACACGTGGGTGAGTGAGCTTATTGTTCGGATATGGTGTTGGGGGTGTTGAAGTTGCGTGAATTTTTCATACACACGAAAATGCAAATGAGGGAGGCACGAATTTACCTTTCTTGCAGCTGCTACAACCCCAAAACGACCGGCATGCGCATCGTGTGTGTATATGTTTGTTGTTGTTGTAGAACTGCCACCTGTCTTTTGTTGTATATGTATTTGTGGACGTAGAATGGGTGTGGATGAATGAGTGTTTTTTGGTTTGTTGTATGTTGTCGGCAAGTAAGTGTACGATAAGTTCGCCGATCGAAAGTGGGCCGACAAAAGACTTTTTGTGCGCGTGCTTCCGCTCTTTGCTTTGCTGTAAACTTATTTGCGTCCGCATTTTGGCGAACGTTGGTTGGTGGTGATGCGTTAGACATTTTCCTTGGAAGCACTCTTTTTGCGCTCACACGCTTAACGTGGCTTTTATGTTTTAATGCTGCTGTTAGGAAATAGAAAATGCTGTAGCGCATTTTCCCCAATAGTGTTCACCTTTTTTGCCGTTGTTGATGCCGAGCTAAGTTGATTTTGATGCGCTTTGCGTTACATCTTTGAAATTCAATTTAAATGCGTAGAAAAAGTGTTTACCGTTTCATTTCACATTAATTTAACAATTCGTGGATTACTTATATATGAAATCGGTTTTTAAAGAAACTTTGAAGTAAGATAATGCAATAATTTTTAAGGGACAAATATTTTTAGAATATAAGAATATTACGTTCAAGAACAACAAACTGCATATTACGCACGAACAGATGTTGGGCAGGTTAGGCAGGTTAAGTTAGATTAGATGAGGTGAGATGAGATGAGGTGAGGTAAGGTAAGGTAAGGTAAGGTAAGGTGAGGTGAGGTGAGGTGAGGTCAGGTGAGGTCAGGTAAGATAAGGTTAAGTTAGGTTAAGTTAGGTTATGTTAGGTTATGTTAGGTTAAGTTAGGTTACGTTAGGTTAAATTAGGTTAAGTTAGGTTAAGTTTGGGTAAGTTAGGTTAAGTTAGGTTAAGTTAGGTTAAATTAGGTTAAGTTAGGTTAAGTTAGGTTAAGTTAAGTTAGGTTAAGTTAGGGTAAGTTAGGTTAAGTTAGGTTAAGTTAGGTTAAGTTAGATTAAGTTAGGTTAAGTTAAGTTAAGTTAGGTTAAGTTAGGGTAGGTTAGGTTGGGATAGGTTAGGTTGGGATAGGTAAAGTTAGGTCAAGTTAGGTTAGGTTAGGTTAGGTTAGGTTAGGTTGGATTAGGTTAGGTTAGTTTAGACGCTCTTTGGTCTCGAGTAATGTTTTATAATTTACCTTTACCTACGATCCGCTTGAACAAAATATTGATCAAACAGGTGCCATTCGTTTTTGCCCCTTTACGCACGGAGTTATATTATTGTTTAGACGCCATGTCCAACAATAAAATTTGTGTTGGTTATACTGTCTGTTCATGTATATTTCTAGGAACAAATCATTGATCAAACAGAGACTATGCGGTTTTACCTCTTAAAGTATGGCGCCGAGCGCAAAGAAACTACAATGAACGGTACGGATCCTATAGAGGTTAGAACGCACGACGTGAAAAGAGCCATGCGTAAAGAAGAGCTTTCTTGATCTGTGTACTATGTGTTATAATTTTTCTGTTGGGATTGTAGGTAAACGTAGGTTATTTATAACAATTAAAACAAATTTAAAAAAAGGTTAAGGTAAGGCATCGTTTAAATTTAGTTGAGGACTAAGCTAGGTTATGTAATTTTTTTGTTAGTGTAGTTTCGAGTAGGTTACTTTATGTAAGGTAAACGTTTTGTAAAGCTTCGGACGTTACGAAAATGGGTAATTTTAAAAAATGAAAGCTTTGCTTCATGTTAATTCATTTTTTCTCATATTATTTAATCTTCTCTTGGATTTTCATCTTCTTCATTTAAGTCGAAGCACTTAATCCGTCAACGTGAATCTTTAAAAAGCAGTAGTATTTAGAAGCTACTCGTATACTAAGAAAATAAAAAGGCTTAATCCTTTAAAAAATAGAAAAAATAGAGAATCATAGGGTTTTCTCAATTTACTCTATCCTCTTCAAATAAAGTTAAGACACTTAATCCATCTTCAAAGTTCTACTAGAAATCGATTTCAAAACCAGTTATCATAGACATAACGAAGCACAATCAACCAAGACGCAACCCCTATGAGCCCGTAAATAATACCCTATTGATTTTCCACGCCATTTGCGCTAGTTTTAAGCCATGGGCACATTGATTCCATTGTTCGAAGCCCGCCGCACACACACACACCCACACAACTGGAAAGAAAGTCTCTGAGGTGTACTGAACGTGTATGCGTATGAGTGTAAAAATGATGAGCGCGAACTATAATCTATTTAAAAATAGAAGAGCGACGTCGATCGGGTGAAAGGTAGATTGGACGCGATGTTAGTAGGCCGAGGCGGGGCCGTTTGCTAAATGTATGTCTGCTCGCAAGAGTTGTGCCGCAAATTGTACGACGAGTAATAGCGGCTCGATGAGATACTCTGTAACATATTAAGCACGTTTGTCGATTAGCAAATATCGGACTTGAGTGGACGTGTAATTTATCATCGGTCTTTTGCGCATAGCTGCATAGCTGGTTTGCGTGCTATTCATCACAAGCTGGTGCAGTTATATTACAAGATATATTACAAGACATACAAAATTCCCCTACATACACTATTGGAAATTTCAAACAATGTACAACTGATAGTTTCTGCATCTTAATTAATATGTACATGTACATAGAATACCTTAAGACCATGTTTCTGCAGGCTATAACATTATAGTTCAAATGTTATAAATAAACGAAGCCCTTATATAAATAAATAAATGAGGCAGTTATAAATCAAACATTAAACTTTCAACATTTTATTAAGCATTTTGACACTTTTATGGGCAGCTTTTGTTTATGAAAGGTTTTAAAATTTGCCGACGTTTATTCTTTATCATGTTTAATTACAATATTTGACTGAGCATAATTTGGCTGCATATAAACTGAGTTATTAATAAAATTAAATTATTTGAGGTGATATCAAGGTTTGTGCTCTGCGTGCC
Organism: Mimaenictus wilsoni; assembly: GCA_027575185.1. NCBI lineage: Eukaryota > Metazoa > Arthropoda > Insecta > Coleoptera > Staphylinidae > Mimaenictus > Mimaenictus wilsoni. The sequence goes on along the minus strand of JAODAC010017111.1, from coordinate 15,531 downwards.
CAAAAATTGAAAGCTTTTCAATATGGTGTAATTCTCGAATGAGTAGCATTGTAGTACGCTCGATTGGCCATCGTTAATGGCAGTAATCAACTCAACGAAGTGAAAACGCGAATGAAAATGCCGTAATACCGAAGCGTAGCGTTAAGCGCGTGGTGGAGGCGCCGGTCAAAAACGCATCCAACTCGGCGCCGCCACCAACGCACGTGTACATTGTAATCGCATTGCGTGCGTTCGGCGAAAAGTGATTGTTTGGCGCCTTCAATAATTTCGCACGTCGCTTTTTGCGCATCACTCACCTGGCTAGCTTTGGTCCTGAAGGCCGGCTGATAACGCTTGCGGATTTGCCGTGGACAGCATACGCATAATATACGCAGGAAAGCTCTGGAAAAAAAAGTAAGAATAATGTATTCAAATATACCCTATACGCTCAAACTTGTACATATACATTTTTTTAAGTAGAAAAGTAAACAAATATGTAATATAAATATGGAATGTTGTACTTGTACGTTTGTGAAGTTGAACGGATTTCTATACTTTGGCGTGAAGGAAATATCAAAGCAGGTTTCATACATAGCAGATTGTCAGTCGTGTGGAAACCACCTTAGTGCATGCATGACATGACGTATTTGCACTCAGTGGCGCTTTGTACACTTTTGTGAATACCATTCTTGCGTGGAAAATGTGCTTAAACGTTGAATGCTCGACGAAATATTTCTACATGTCCAAGACGTCTTTATGCCAGCTTTGAGAAATATGTACCCGTATGGTTGGTCTCTGTTATGTTCCTGTATACTTTTTTTTACTACTTGATGCTTGGAATTACTTCTGGGTATCCAAGTTCAATCGAATTTTCAATAATCGGAAATTTAATAAAATTATAAACGGATATTCTTGCCAAATAAAGTTGTAAATATTCAATTAAATATAAAATGACTTTAAATGCGGTGCAGTTATTTAATCCCTTTAATACAAAGAGATTAAATGAGTATAAAACAGTTAAAATGAGTTCAACATTTGGTACAATATTTTGACAGTATTTATAATAAATTAAATCTGGAAATTGTTTTTAGGGCTTTCCCAAGGTATTATATAAAATTTAAAAAAACAGCAATTATAAAGTTTTATAACAAAAATATGTTACCAATTTATTTAATGTTTCATATGTATTGTTTTTATCACTATGTTTACTTTAATTAATGAATTTAATATGGAAGTGTATTTTCGAATCGAATGTAGTATACTTGTTTATATACAAACGAATACGTAATGATTAAATTTGAATTGCCTACGTTAATCAAATGTAATATTTTCGCGTATATTATATCAACTAATCGGGCAAACTTCGTAATTTAATATATTCCTATATCATTTAGTTTAGTGAATGAACGCTTTAATTATAATCTCGCAAATTAATTGAATGCGCATATTTGGTAACTTTTCATTTTAGTAGTTCCCCTCTACTTGTATGTTCGTTTTAAATTAACATGTTGGAGTACTTCTACTGGGTTCTCATTCCTCTGAAGCATAAGTTACCATTTTCTTTCTTCAAATAAATTTTTCGAAAGAAATCAGTTTTACATATCATTTTCTAATCCCAAATGCTATCTCTAACATAGCTTCACATATGTTCCTTTTTGCATTTTAAATTCTTTTATTGTAATTAAACTGACAATAAGTACAAATTTGGTATAATTGTTCGTATTTACTATCTTTCATTAACGCTTTTTTATTTTAACATGGAATATACCTTTAACATGTTTTAACTATACTTTTTTTTAACCTTGATTTGGACATAGGGGCAGAAGCGCAAGTGAGAAGGCATTGCTGGCAAGAGCTAGGTGAGGTTCGGAAGAGAGAGGCAGAAAGGTCTGGATGGGGCAGAAATACACCACATGTGTATATTGTATGACACATGGGAGCACCTGGCAGGGGACTGTGAGGGGCTGAAGCAGGAATGGTTAGGTGCGCAACGAAGAGGAAGGAATATGGTCGGAAATTGGCTGGAGAAAAGGGGAGGAGGGCTGACTGACACCATAAAAATGGTATTGGTGAAGAAAATGGAAAGAGCGATCCCGAATTAGTAACTGTGCATAGAGGTTTGTACCTGAATTATTTTTGTTCATTCGTTTTATGATTGTTATTAATTATTTATCTGTGTAAGACTGTAACGGTTTTTTAGATAAAATGAAATGTCAATAAAGGTTATTTTTTAAGTCAACGGAGTGATGCCAAAAACGACCAAAACGGAAACGAGTGGAATTTCGTGAAAATTATGGGAAACCCAAAAACGAAACTTAGTAATCGTTTTATTTTCGTGTATAGACATACTATTTACCTTACCTACTTTAAAAATAAACATTTTTAAGAAAATAGAATTTAGAAAAGGAAAACGGAAAAAAAATCATTTTTATTACTACAAAAAATAAAAACAAACTGTTGAAAAAAAACTATACACAGGCTAGATAACATATTCACCACAAAAAGGAGATATTTTTTTGTCATCGATTACTCCGAACAGCAGAAATATACTTAGAGATACTGGGAATCATAGAGGTAACAACACTTCTAGACCGGATAAAAAATGAAGAAATCCGAAGAGCTTGCAATAACATAGAAGACATGGTGCAATGGTGTAGGAACCGAAAGCTCGAATGGAGCGGTTGGATGGAACAAGAATAGTGTAAATAGCACAAGATAAATCGTCACATGGAAGAAAATCTCTTGGAGGACCCCATAAGAGATGGAGTGACCACTTAAATCCTGACTGAGGTTGGAACAAACAAAAGTTGGCAAAATGCCTAAATAAGAATGAGAAGAAGAAAATGCTAAATATTTTTTGAAAATTTAAATATGAAATATTCAATAAATAACATCGATTATATCTTAGTCATTCATTCGTGTATTTAATTGAAACTTGCATCAGATAATATGACAACAAACTTTAAGAAAATCTAATTTAGGATATTATTTATATATTCCCGGGTAATAGTGGTACAAATGTTCTCATTTATTCAAACAATTTCAAAATTATTGTGACTAAAAATATATGAATAAATCGATATTTATAAATGCCCAAGTGAATAATTAAAGATTTTGAAATACTAAGGCGACTACTTTATAAATATATTATTCTAAAGAACTTAAGCGAACTTTTACTTATAAATTCTTTTAAACTTTATATACATATTAAATGACTGTACTTAATATCACTGGCAACATTGTCTATATATAACAATAAGTACACTTATGCTTCCAAGTTCCATTCGAGTAGTATTACAAGTGTACAGCCAATAACTGACCACTTTATTCAACGTGTTATTCATTGTTATTTTTTACTTTGGTTAACGAAAAATGAAAACAAGGTAATGATAAAACGATGAACGCCACTTACATTCAAAGGTTAATTAGGTATTGTCCTCTACAAAATATAATCAAAAATATGAGTAAAATAATGTACGAGGCATGAATAATGAATGAGACTAAGGCTGATGATATTTGAGTACATTGTTAGTATAAAAGAATGTTGTCAAAACATCCATATAAAGCTATAAAAGTTAAACCTAAAAAATGACACGTATAAAAAGAAATACAATAGGTCGATTCTCAAAGCAAAGATATAATTATCAATTAGCGCAAATAACACAAGACTGCGAAAAGCACAAATTACTGAGCTTACATCAATGCCAACACTTGCTGGCATTGTACATGTTTCGCGTGTAATTTGCAATGTCTTCGAACGAAATAAGTTACGTGCAATTTAACTCAGCGACGAGCGACGCCGGCGGGCGTTGAATTTTCCTGCAAATTGTGTGCGAATCGCGCATTAGCATCGCCCGTCTCGCATTTCCCAGCTTAACACATAAATCCTAAACTCTTGATACATTATCTAACGCCTTTTCAACGCCGGAAAAATGTTCAAATTGGTTGTAATTTATTGATTTTTTATGATATCACAATCGAAAATGTGTAGAAAATGTGTAGTAATTATTAGTAAAGCTCATTCTGTACTGCAATTCTCATGATATTAATTGCCAATAATTAGTTTATTAGTTTATTCATAATTCGTGACATCATTGCATGCAATGAATCGTTTCTGTTATTCTTCAATAATAAACACATTTCAGTATCGAATTTGATTAAGAAATGACATACATTTCCTACGGGTATTTATATCCGTACTAGTAGAACACGAGGTTCTGGGCAAGTCAGTATGGAAATGTGTTCATAGTAACATATAGTTGCGAGTTTGCCCTGCAGTGGCGCAAGTCGTCGCATCTGCTCATGTCAAATATATATTTTTTTAATTTTATGAGGCTGATCTGAAAGTATGGATGTCGGAAACAAAAGACAACCTTTGGGCATCAAGCCTGCAATTGACTGATGTTTATGACGTGCATATTTAGCGATTTGGGTGGTTTTTGCAAAGCGTACCCGATTTGATAGAGTTTTGTTCAAGCACTTCCGGTGGTACCTTCTCTTCGTCAACGCCGGAGACGGTATATCGGGTAGGTTCGACTTGCAAGTGGCGACATGTGCAGCGCGGATGTTTAGTAGTGTTGGGCGTAAAGGTAGTATTTTGTGACACATCTTGTAGATTTTGAAAGAGAGAGAGAGAGCGAGTGATGGGCGTGATGTACCCGGATTGGCCGAGGTAAGGCGAGAAGAGTGGATGTACAAGATAGAGATGAATGGTGTGAGGAGTTGGAGGTGTGGATCTCAGACGAGGTGTTCTAACATTTTTGTAAATAAAGTTAGTCACAGGGGCTGTTAAGTGATGGCGACTACTAGTTTCTAAAGTTTTCTACTCGGTTGCAAGGGGCAGCACCGCCACTGCCCAAAAAACGAGCCTAAACGAAGTTCACCGATGATTTATACGCACACATACTTGACGAAAACGTTGTTGCTGTGCTATATATAAAGAATAAAGAGGTTATATTCTGTATATCGCGTTTTCTGGTGTGGGTGTGTGAAGATTCTTGTGTGTCTATAGATGGTTGCCCTTGTGCAGTTATTTATGGATGTATAATTATCATGTTATTAATATTGGTCTGTAGACTATGTGATAGTTCTGGTTTAGGATGAGATAAGACTTCGTACAATTTCACTGACATTAAAGAGAAAAATAAAATATGGTACATTCAATACGTTATGATGAAGCTTGTAATTACAAGTTTCGTCAATTTTGTTAATTCAATTTTATTGTAATATTGTATGTTTTTTATTTTATTTTACCGAGCATCGACTGCTATGGCCATTAGCTCCATTCAATTCTTTTTCAACGTAATTAGTCATATTAGAGGCTAACATTATTGACAAGAAGAAGAATTCACTTTAACATGCATCCCCATCGAGAATCGAACCCGGGACCTCATGGACAGTGGTCATTGATCATACCGCTGCGCCACTTGGCTGGACAATATTGTATGTTAAATTTGTTTAAATAAATATTCAAACTATATATTTGATGCATTATGTTATTTGTACCCTTGTTGTACCTCATGTTTAGTACCCTTCTCGGTCACTGGGGGCGTTAGTCCAAACAACTCGCATAGAGTAGCACATCTTATATGATCTGTGGTTAGTCATATCTGAAACTTCGTCGAATCAACTTCTTTCCGCAGCTCAATCATTACTACCAACGAATAAGTAGTTCGGGTCCTGCTAAAATAATAAATCCCCGCCGATGTGCGTTTTATTTAGTTTGAAGGCCCGAGTTAAAAACACTACTGGGGATCATATGGATGAGGTTTAAACAAGAGTCTCGGCTTTCGCGTGTTTGGGTGAATAATTTTAAGGAGACATTCGCTCATTCTTCTACTGACCTTATGCTCCATTAACCTAATGTGATTTCTATTCCGTGACAGCCATGAGCTGTGTCTGAATATGGCCAAGGCCTCTTATATCTAAAATGATTAAATTTCCTGTAGTTATATCATTTTCTGTGTAATATTAATAAAAGTAATTATCGATATTATTTTCCTGAGGACTCCATTGCAAATCATTACATGACATTATTTATGCAAATTTTGTGTGAAAATGCACATGACTCTTCCAGCTATTCATAAATCCAAAGTGCTATTTTTAATCTATCTTAGGTCCTTTTGCCCATAAAATATGTTGATTTCAGATAATACACATTTGTGTGTATATTATCAAACACAGTATTATGATAACATTCATAATGATATATTTTCAGTGCAAATTTCTTAATAAAAAATAACAATCAACCTGACTTACTCATTAGTTCGTACAATGAAAGCCTGGCATTTTTTGAAATAATCAAATATTAAATGCCGTGTATTCGTAAAGTTTGTGTCCAATTTTCATCATATTAATTACCAGTCGACTGGCATATTCATTATTACTTTCTATGATTGCATGAACCGAAATTTCATTTAAATTTCCAGCGAATCTAGTATTGGCATTTCTGCGTTTGTATTTTCAATTAAAAATGTATTCCACATTTGTATGCAGTATATAAAGAATTTTAATATACCCGAAAAATGTATATATTTATTGTTATTACAAATTAAATGTGTAGATTTCATGATATTAATTACAAATAGATTATTTTATTTATTTACCCTTCATTTATCTAGGTCATCAATTATAATATCCAGAACTTCGGATTTACATATAAAAAAAGACGAGTAAGCGTTTGATGACACGACTAAAATAAAACTAAATAAATTCTTATAATTTAATGGCGTATATATAATTAGTGTTTTCATAATTATATACAACAGCAATTACTTCGATTGATTTAAAGACTGATTCCAGGACAATAGTTATAGTATGTGAAATAAGATTTATGTTTTGGAATGAAGAGTAGAAATTACTGCAGTTGAGACATCATTTGTTTTTTGATAAATTTATATTCCTGTGGATCAAACATTTTTACGTTTAAATTTCACAATAAATTCAAAATTCAGAATGTGTATTATTTATGCATTCTGACACTATGAACAATCCTTTAATGCTGGAAACTTGTGATAGGGTAACACATAGTATTGGTTAAGAATGAATCCTTTGATATTCATAAGAGACTTCATTGAAGGTCCCACTTCAAGATTAATGAACAATTTCACAGCACTTCCTGATACTAAAAGAAAATGATTTTAGATTACTTTCATTTCAATTCGTAAAATGGCACTAGCAAGTAAACCTCTATATTCGGTGTTTTTGACGAGAGACGAGTTTTGAAATCTTAATAAACACTTTTGTTTCTTGTAATTTTGATACCGACATAACTTCTTTGGTCTGGTAGGCCTAGGTGTCCAACTGTGGCCAACTTATACAGCACTGTTTCTGCGGCTGTGGACCTCGTTGTTCGGCTATTTTAGTATTAAGCGATTTATTTTATGTTTTATTATTTCATTATTTTAGTTGTTCAGTTCATTCTTTATTTTGTTCAGCATGTCCCTCTTCTCGATCTTCGTGTGCTTCGTAATGCAGCTGTAAGCCTGCATTATTATACAAATAAATACTTCATTGGGAGGTGTGATTATGCTGGCGTGCTGACCGCGTGGAGAGAGAAGCAGGGCTTACGACAATTGTTTCGCCACATTTGCGACAGTATGCCACGAACCACCTAAAGGCATACAAGCTTTGCTAAACGTCAACTACAGCAAGCCTCTTGATCTGTTCGTGAACAAATTAACTTTAACACACATAATAAGACTCTTCACTCGTAATAAGCAGAATAGCATCCGCTGATCTACAGATTAAAGAGGCTCGGTAGACTTGGGTGATGAAACGTAAATCTCAGTCAAATCCCTACGTGGAAAACTGGCAAACCCAATGGGAGGAGAGCACTAGAGGCAACTGGGCAAGGAAGCGTTTACCTCATATAGAGATCTGGATAGGCCGGAAACACGGGGAAACTAAGTGGCTATCTCAATTCCTCTCGGGACATGCGTGTTTCGGGGAGTACCGTACCTATACTGCTTTGAAAAGAGGACAAACCCGATTGCTTTTACTATAGAGAAAAGGATACCGCTGAACACAGATTCTTCTCGTGCAAGAGGTGGAAGTCTAAGAAACTGTCAGCTGAAAAAGTGCTCTGCGAAACGCTAATTGTGGAGGATATTATAGCGCTCATAATACAAAAAAAATATTGGAATGCCTTGATTACCTATATCAAAGAAGTATTTAATGAAAAGACCAGGGATTATTAGGAACAACGGGATACATAATCTAACCCAACGTGAACGCGACCATCTGACCAACTGGTAGTTCCGGGTGGGGTGATATTATCATTGATATTTATATTCGTAGTATTTTATTATATTAAAAGTTTAACATTTTAATATAATATACATATTATATTAAACAAGGCCTAGGTGTCAACTTAGTTTATAGTGTTGTGTGCGTTAGATGTCCTTTTGTGCTTTTTTAAATTCTTTCGTGAATTTTAATTTTAAATGTTTATAGCACCAAAAAACTAACAATAGAGGAACTGGAGGCTGTAAAATTAATTAGTGCAATCTTATGCGAAATTTGCAAAAAATATTAAAGATATATTCATTTGTTATCGCAATAAAATTTAAGACGTCATTAAAAAGTGATACATGGGGGCGAGAGAGAAGAAAGATGTATGAGGCGGGCAGGTTATCGGAGACGGCGGTGAGGCAGTTGCGGGAGAAGGGGGGGGGGGAATCGGTAGAAGAGGTAATGAGGGTGAGAGTCCGGTAAATAGAGGAGTAAATTAGGCATAGCTGCATTAAGGGAAGCGCCTATAACCCAGGTTATCAGGCAGTACAAACTGTGGAGAGGAGACCGGAATATATTGGCTGCATAGGAAAAGGAGCGACGGAAAAAGTGACCCTGGCACGTGCAAGGTGTGGTTCGGAAAAGAGAGGATGTAAAGTATGGATGGGAGACGAGTTCAGAAAGTGTGTGCTATGTGAGGAGGGATGGGTTACTTGGGAGGATTTAGCAGGGGGAATGCATGGGAATGAATCAAGATGGGCGAGAGGTATGCGAGAGGGAGGGAATGTGATAATTGGGTGGTTAGGAGAGAAGGGAGTGGGGGTCGCCAGGGTGTCCACTATAGTAAAGGAGAAGACGAGAAGGGAGGCTCGACTGGGGATGTTTACGGGCGGGCGAGGGCACATTCAGAAATCTAGTATTGTGAATTTATTTATTGTTGTATTTTTAATATTTGTTAAATTTGTAAATAGATGTGCAATAGATGTGAAGTGGTGGAATTGACTAACTACGGATATTTAAAATGCACAAACCAAATTAACACATTAATTAACCTATTCAGTTAATGAAGAATGCAATATTGGTCAGGAATAAGGAAAAAAATGAAAACTAAAATTTTAAACTGCTAGGAGGAACACTACCTTGAATATGAGGTTTATTTCAAAAACTGCGTTTAAATTAAAAAAAAAAAAACACAGTTATTAAAATTATTGAAATGAAACAGTAGAAAGTGACGCATCCATTGAATTTGTGGCGTGGGTTGAACAAGAAAGAAGAAAAGGAAAAGCAGCCTATCTCTTCAGTTCAGACAAAACACACATTAAAAGAAAATACATGTAAAATCGGATTGTTAGCCGCCTAAATTCGGCTGAAATTTACCAGTTTACGCCCTTAATCCAGCGTGTGTATAGAAGATTTATTTCAAAAATATATATGAGAAGGTTCCTATTTCTGGTAAAATATCATTAATTAAAATATTTATGACCATGACCACCAAATCGTTAGATGCATGAAATGTATCCTGCAAATTTCTTGCACACTGAAGCATCGTCTCCCTTATCCTAGCTTCAAACTTATTCTTGTTTTAAAATTATATAAAACCTTTTTAATCTAAGATGAGCCCACTTGGGCAGCACAGTTGGTAGTGCTTTGGCTTACCACGCAATCGGACGGGGTTCGAGTCCCCGGGGTGGGCACCCACAAGTGTGAATTAATTTATTTATTAATTCATACTAAATTCACACTACAAAATCACATTCAAGAAAAAGCCACTTCAATTTATTCACATATTAATCAAGAATCACATGTTACGATGCTACACACAATTCACACCATGATGTACAATGCATTCTGTATACATAAACTCAACATCAACGCGGAGAAAAATCGGCGTCATACTACTGAATGCATCACCATAATATCATCATCAATATCACCTTCATCACATCACAATAACAACAAAAAAAAATGTAAAAACATCACAATACATATCATGTACTTGAAAAACAATAAACAAAAAATTGTATATAAACGGCTGAAGGACCAGTTAGGTCGATGGCCAGGTCCACGGACCAAATACATTTTTTTTTTGTAAAGTATGGTTTTTCGCATAGAAATTCGACACAAAATCTGAAAAAATATGAAAATATATTTTTTTCAATAAACAATTGACGTCATATTCAAGATAATTTAATTATCTATAAACTAAGCCATCAATCAACAAATCAATTCAGTAGAATTTTCTCAATCGTGTAGCCAAAATCAAGAAATGCACGAAGAACACTGTTAAATATGAGTAAACATATGAATCCTATATATTTTTATTGGCTTTCAGAACAATAACTTGATAAATAATGTATTTATAGATTTGAAATTTTGTGAAATTACTCCTGAATAGTTTCACCAGTGATTAAGACTATTTCCAATAAGTTTTTTTTGCATGATAAATGAGTTTGTGCACTTTAGAAATAGTTTGAAGCAAAGAGACTAAACTAAATAATACCGTATGACATTTGCAAAATACCAAATAGATTGAAAATTCAACTTCATCTTTCATCTTTCATCTTTCCTTCGCGTATACATTGGCTATATGAATAAACGATTCTGGTACGAACAAATTTTCACATGTAGGAAATAGTAGCACAATGTTTAATCCTTTAATTTTTATTAGTTTTCAGAACAATAACTTGATAAATAATGTATTTATAAACTTGAAATTTTGTGAAATTACTCCTAAATAGTTTCACTAATGATTAAGACTATTTCCAATAAGTTTTTTTTGCATGATAAATGAGTTTCCGCACTTAAGAAATAGTCTGAAGCAAAAAGACTAAACTGAATAATACCGTATGACATTTGCAAAATGCCAAAAAGATTGAAAATTCAACGTCAATTATCTTTCCTTCGCGTATTCATAGGCTATATGAATAAACGATCCTGGTACGAACAAATTTTCACATGTAGGAAATAGTAGCACAATGTTTAATCCTTTAATTTTTATTAGTTTTCAGAACAATAACTTGATAAATAATGTATTTATAAACTTGAAATTTTATGAAATTACTCCTAAATAGTTTCACTAATGATTAAGACTATTTCCAATAAGTTTTTTTTTGCATGATAAATGAGTTTGTGCACTTAAGAAATAGTTTGAAGCAAAGAGACTAAACTAAATAATACCGTATGACATTTGCAAAATGCCAAAAAGATTGAAAATTCAACGTCAATTATCTTTCCTTTGCGTATACATAGGCTACATGAATAAACGATCCTGGTACGAACAAATTTTCACATGTAGGAAATAGTAGCACAATGTTTAATCCTTTAATTTTTATTAGTTTTCAGAACAATAACTTGATAAATAATGTATTTATAAACTTGAAATTTTGTGAAATTACTCTTGAATAGTTTCACCAGTGATTAAGACTATTTCCAATAAGTTTTTTTGCATAATAAATGAGGTTCCGCCCTTAAAAAAATAGTGTGAAGCAAAGAGACTAAACTAAATAATTACGTATGACATTTGCAAAATACCAAATAGATTGAAAATTCAACTTCAATTATCTTTCCTTCGCGTATACATAGGCTATATGAATAAACGATCCTGACACGAACAAATTTTCACATGTAGGAAATAGTAGCACTATGTTTAATCCTTTAATTTCTCTTAATTTTCAGAACAATAACTAGATAAATAATATCTTTATAAACTTGAAATTTTGTGAAATTACTCCTAAATAGTCTCACTAATGATTAAGACTATTTCCAATAAGTTTTTTTCTGCATGATAAATGAGTTTCCGCACTTAAGAAATAGTCTGAAGCAAAGAGACTAAACTAAATAATTTCGTATGACATTTGTAAAATGCCAAATAGATTGTAAATTCAACGAAAATTATCTTTGCTTTGCGTATACATAAGCTACATGAATAAACGATCCTGGTACGAACACATTTTCACATGTAGGAAATAGTAGCGCAATGTTTAAATGTTAAATTTCATCACGTTAAACCATATGTCGTTGTATTTCATCTAAAAACTTGTACAGAATGCTGTTACTTGCTTGTCCTACTATCCAATTATCTGTTTTGTACTAAATATGGCAGACATTCTGCTTGAATGGAAATGTGGCTTACAGTTACTAGTCACGGTAAAATTGAATTGCAACCAAATAGGAAACAAATTACCACAAGATGCTGCAATAATGACTTTCGAGAATATATGTATATTTTTTTCTGTTTTTGTACATTTTTGTGTTATTTAATGATTATTCTGGTATGATCAGTTATTTTTAGTTAAAAATATCAAATTGTATCATCTCTAAATATAAGCGAAAGTTAGATTAAAATCTATCCAATTAATGTAAACAGATGTTCTTTATTCTGGAACATCTGTAAATTCTAAATTTTGATAACTAATTTGTTTCTAAGGCACGTACGAAACGTGTTTAATATTTAGCGCAGAAAAGAAACTTTTTAAAACATGTCGTATGCGTGATTATTTTTCATATTCTTGTAATATTTGTGATACGAATGGTTTGAAATTTTAAGTATCGTGCGAATTTTGATTGAATGTTTATCATATTCGTGTGTTTAGAGCTTTTACAGCTGAATCAAGGGTAGTAGTTGTCGTTTTCATATGTATGTTTTAATTAGTGGTCTGCTTTTGTGTATTCAATATTAGGGTAAGAAATTAGGAGTTTGATGGCATCGTTGTAATGTTTAGATAAGTCTTTGCTCTTGATTTTTTGTAGACCAGATGAAACTCTTCAAGTTAATGTATCGATACCAGATGAACACGAGTGGTGGTAGTTCGTCTCCCCATCCCCATGTGTAGAATTGTATACAGTAGGAATTTTGTAAATTTGTTTTGGTTTTTGGGAAAATATATTCAGTCTTAATCATAACTTGGTGGAAGCAAGTCCTGAGCATAACTTGGTAGACTTTGGTTGGGTTAGAGTTTCGACACTCGTATTAACTCCCTTGTTAAGGTACCCCAGCCAAGTGGTTGCTTTTCTACGTTGCGAAACTTAGAAATAATCCATACATTGCATACGGACTCCGATCTTCAACAAACACAACTAAACAAATATTGTAAAAAGTTTTTCTTTTTTGTGCTAAATAAAAAATAATTCATTATTTTTACAATGTATGCAGTGAATGTACAAAAGTGAAATATATACATGCAACCTTGCTGAAATATGCAAGAATTTTATGCCGACAACAGTTAGAAGTAACAGTATTTCTTAGACTAATTATCTTGCATCTCTTAGAACAACTGCACTTGTAAAAGTAATAGGAATTTAATGGAATTTATGTTAATTACCTCCTGATTAAACCTTATTCTGACATATATAATTATTGCACAATGCAAGTATAGAATAATGAATTAAAGGATAATTATACAATACACAGGAGCTAATTAGAATTTATTTATTTTTTAGTTTTTCAATACAAATTAGCAAAATAAACGAAAAAATATACAATACAGACGAAAATATATATGAAAAAAGACGAACTTCTGACCACACGTCTGAAGTAAAACTACATATATTTGTATTGTTTAATCATTATTTTAATAATTAAATACATCAATAATTAATGTGGGAGCGTAGTAGCCCAGGTGGTAAGAGCGCTGCTTACCACGCAGGGGGTTCGAAGTTCAAATCCTGGTCCAGACAATAATACCTCTACTCGCTCCGGCAACCACATTAACATCTGTGGTTGTCGTTATAGAAGTCTTCTTCACCTTGGGTGAGGCTAGCAACCTACCCGAAAAGGGAATTAATATCCTCATAGTTACCCAGAAGTAATTCTGGAAGAATGACAAGCCACAGGCTTATGCCCGGTCAGCGACAAGACGGGTAAACGGAAGAAGAAGAAGAATAATTAATATGATGGATTTTAAGACTGATAGTGAAACTATAGGCTTTGAAGAGATGTTGGGTGTTTTAAAGTTTTGATTGTCCACGAATTGACCAAGAGGTATGCCTTACGATGATGATTGGCATACGTGCCTACCTTGAGATGGTTGATGGCATACTGTCGCAAATGCGGCGAAACAATTAGCGGAAGCCCTGCTTTTCGCTTTTCTCTCCTCACAGTCAGCACACTATGCATATATCATTCCTTGCAAAATTCTGTTTATTTGTATAACTATGCGGGCTTACAGCTGCCACTAGGATCGAAAGAGGGACATGCTGAACAAATAAAATAATGAAGTGATTTAAATAAAATAATGAAATAAGAAAAAATATGAAATAAATCGCTCAAGTCTAAAATAGCCGAACAGGTGTATTGTATGAGAAATAAGATACATATGTTTTGGAATGAAGATTGGAAGTTGTAATATTTGAGACGTCAATTGATTTCTGGTAAATTATCACTTCTACGCATCAAACATTTTTACCGTTGTATGGTTTTCGGCACAGTGTCATTATGTAGCGTAAAAGTAGTGCAATGATTAGCGCAAGCCCTGACTCTCTCTCTGGGCAGTCAGTACATCTTGCATATTTCACAGCTTGCAAATCTGTTTATTTGTAATGATGCAGGTTTAGCATTTGCTACGGGAATCGAAAAAAGGGAACTGCTGAACAAATAAAGTAAAACAGTAAAACAGATGAAATAACAAAATATGAAATAATAAAATTGCCGAACAATAATAATCACGGATCTTTGATCGAGTCCATAGGCCACGAAGAAAATCGCAAAAATCACGAACATGAATATTTATACTCTGTATTTTTTTATATTTTTTGATATGACTTGTAGGTGCTACACTCTCCAAGTTTCCAAAAAACGGACATCAATGATGCCTCATGATGTTAAGATATTAACGAGGTCCTAGGATAATTAAGTAGTATATTAAATATGTACAAGTGAACAAACGAAAGTATAATGTATAACCGTGTAACTACTTGACTGTACGAAGGATCTAACGGCTCTGCTCTCACGGCGACTGGCAATCCTTCCGGCGCTGCGCGGACATCCTTTGCGCATAATCCGCTGAGGATCGCTCGCCATCCTTCTCACAAGGAGAGGTTCACACTGTGTCCGCCGGGATTTTAATGAAATTTGGTAGACGCGTAGGATATGACTTCTCGCACTATCCAGACATTATCCTTTAAAAGGAGTTTGAAAATATGCATGCAAGTTTATATATTTTATCGGTCCTGTGGAGAGTCCTGTGGACAGTCGGTGTAGCTCGGTTGGTAGAGTCTCTGCTTGCAAAAACGGTGATCATGTACACCGCTCCAATCTGGGGTAACGCATCGCATACTGCACTTACAAAAATGTACAAAATAGAAAGAAAGGCACTCAGAGTC
>JAODAC010017100.1:0-21050 GCA_027575185.1 Mimaenictus wilsoni | reverse complement strand
TATATATACAAAAAATTGGAATTTACTCAAATTTCAAGAATCAAGCTAGTCCAAACTAAATTTCAGTGGGCTCGAATTGAGGTTGCTCCGAAACAACGAAAGACAAACAAACGTAACCCAGATTTGTATCTTCGAAATGAAGATGTAAAGGAGGATGCGTCACTCTCTCTTCTTGGTCGACTCGACCGCTTCTTCGAGTCATCCAATGAAAACGAAATAAAAAGGTTTTTTTAAACTGTGGGTCCCAAGGTCAGCTATCTCTTTTTCGGGCTTGCTCAGTTGCTAGTGATTCACGCCACGTACTTGTTGACCAATACAGCTGTGAAATTAAGAGTTCCACGTTGTTGTTTTTTGGATACTATATTTGTAGGGTACAGTCGAAATTCGCATTAAACTGATGTAACTCCAGTGTACTATATGGGCTACTGGTGAGTTGCATAAATCTGGATAGGAAGTGATTGGTAATGCGCTCCGTAAAGATTATGACATGCAAATGAATGTAGTTCTGCATTGAATATGAAAAATGTATATGAAGGCTTGAAAGTTGATTAGTATGCTGAGTAGGTAATTCTTATTGTAACGCAGGCGAACGGAAGTTATTGAAAACTGGTTGGACTTTCGAATTGAAATCAACACACGCATACGCGTTAAACGCATAAAATTCAATTCTGCATGATGCGCGCCTGTCTGGCTGCGAAACGCCAAGAATCATGACATAATGCAAAGCGTAACATCAGGTACGCAGGTACCAAGTGCATCGGGCAACTTGTATAACCGCGTAAATCCGTCGAAGCATATTCTAGCCGCACTGCGAGCGTTCTTTCACGGTTACACATTGTGTTCTGCAGCGCGGTGATGATGCAATCCTGTGGGTGCGATCAGAGGAGTAAGTCCCCAGGATAACGCCATTGTGACGCAGCCATGCGCATCAAGAACTACCCTGGCAAAGCTGTACAGAATGACCCCGGCTGGCTGGAGATGGACGTGCCACCGAGTGCGCGGGGTAAGCGCTACGAAGCGAATTGGACCAGCGCCGCCGAATTGCCGACGAGCGGGGCTGGTGATCCGAACAACGGCGGCATCAATGTTTGGGAGGGTACGTTGCGTGGTACGTCGAAACTCTCCCAGTATCAGGCGCTGCTCGATGAGCTGAAAGATTGCGCGAATTCCACGCAGCCTTTTAGCCCACAGCCGCCAGCTTCGCGCTCTCGACCCAAGCTAAAGTATCACTCGGATAAGTGTCTATCTCGGATCAACTCCAAGACGAAACATGATTTCGAACAGACAAACGTACAGTTTATACGTACTGATCCAATGCGCTATCGCCCGACAGACGGTGATGGCGAGGAGTGCGATGATGACGGCCGCTGGGTGGACGAGGGCGAGTACCTGGAGGCGCGTGCTCGTGGTGTTAGCGGCCGGGTACGCCAGCGCATACCACCAATGAAGCTCTATCTAAGCTCGCCGGAACTCTCCGATTCGGACAAGAGTGCCAGCGGAAGCTCGTCGACGTCGGCGCACGGCTCCGGTGCCGCCAGCAGCATCGACGACCTGGAGGCGGATGTATACGCGCATCTATACAAGTGTGGGAGGACCAGTCCCGTCAAGAACAGTGGCAAGGGCAGGCTGAATCGTGACGACTTTCTGATACCCAGGCCGCGCCTCGTTGTACCCGTGCATTCTTACGGCGTGCGCAAACGTAAAACTGGTAACTTAGTCAGCTCTAACTGTGATACAACTACTAATTGTGATAATGATACTGGTGAGCATATGTATTTATGATCTTATATGTACTTTTTCAGCGATTTTGCAAAAAAATTCTTCATGGGGGTCTTTATAAATTGTTCTACAGCCATACGTAGTGGTGGTATTGGGACTAATGCTGAATAGATTTCATAACCTTTAATGGCATAGTATTTATCCCCTTTTATACTATAGAAATAAGCCGTTTATAGCCTTTTATACTATATAAATAATAACAAAAATACTAACAAAAACGAACCACATCTCATATAAATTAAATATAAATACAAATACGTAAATGCTCAACCCATGCAAAGTCATTTCATCCACTCTTATATCCACGCTCCCCTTTTCACTCAGTAATCTACCCAACCTAATTTCATAGCCTCGCCCAATCTGCCTCCATTGCTTTGCCCTCCACTGTCAGATGGTACCACGTATTTTATCCGTAGCCACATAACGCACATTTAGTGTGTCTTGCGTCCATCCAGACCTTGAGCCTATGTTCTTCGGACCCACTTCCTGCTCGAGCAAGCAGTCTGCTCAGTTACTCCTATCCCAGCGTCATTGAAGTAGAAGGGACTACTTCCCATTACTTGCACCCGTATAAACCCTGGGTTATATGAGCTTCCATCAATCCGGGATTGCCTTTGCTGTCCCTCCACTTCTATTCCCCTTCACTGCTCTCCTGCGATTCGCCCATCCATTGTACCCCCTCCCATATATTACTGAGTAACCTCTCACTTCCTATTCTTACCAGCCCATCCTTATACCTTGCCAATCTTCTAAAGGCTTCGCCTTCCGAACTAAACCTGATTCCTGCAGCACTATATAGTGGGAAGGGCATCTCTCCAGATTCATTAAGCTCTTCAACAATCAGATCTGCTCCCTTTCAAACATATCGCCATCATACAAACCCCACACTTCCAACCTATACATCAGTATTAGCTTCACGCATGCACCCCAGATCCGTACCGCAATTTTACAATTGTTAACCCGCAGCCTCTCCACCACTACTCTTTTATTCTCCCCCATGCACACCTCGCTGTCCCTTGTGCCCATCTCATATGTTCCTTCCAAACAACCGAAGATTTAAACGGGGATCCGCATATGTTCAGATTCAGCAATACAAACCGCTGCGACAAAGTTCCGGTTCAACAAACAGTGTTCTCGAAAGAGTAAAGCGTCAAATTAATAATGCTGAATAGACTAGTGTCTACATATACCATTTGAGATATTGATCACATTTTCTACAAGGCCACTATATCATAGTCTCATATGTACTATTATAATATTTAAGAGATATTCTGGGAACACATTTTCCAAAAACGTGACATATTGAAAGGTAGAAACGTTGACAATTACCAAATGAATCATTCATGTTTTGCTAATGTCTTCCTTCAAATTATTGCATTCCATGTAGCGGCATAACGCTTTCGTTCGAATCGATCAAGGTGCAAAATCCAATTTTAAAACGTACGACCAGAGAAAGTGACCCCTCGTGTGTTCAGGGGTCAAATTTCTCCAAACGTGCATGCGCCTTTCAATTGATGCAAACTTTCCTCTAATCACTGCATGCCCATGTTGTTCCTTTCGGCAGATGGTCGCGTGGAAGTATCTCGCGAGAACAAATACCTAAGCACTTTGGCACCAGGTAAGGTGCTCGGCGAGCTTGCCATCCTTTACAACTGCAAGCGCACAGCCACCATCAAAGCTGCCACCGACTGCAAACTATGGGCAATCGACCGACCATGTTTTCAGACTATAATGATGCGTACTGGTCTCATCAGACAGGCAGAGTACACAGATTTCCTAAAGAGGTATGTACAACATGATTACAATTATTCACCGTATTGCTAGTCAGTCATCTTGCTAGCTGTTGGTAGTGTTTGAAGGAAAGGAATGGCCAACAACACTGCATGTAATGTGTTTTCATTACTTTACGTGATCAGTAAATTTCCGGAAATGCGAAAATTCCAAGCGGAAATGCAATTAGTCATTTGCCATTCTAAGACAAACTCTTTACAACAAATGTCAATGAAACTAGGCTGTGTTACAACCGATGCTCATTATTTTGATTTGTTTCCTTGCAGCGTACCAATATTCAAAGATCTGCCCGAAGATACTTTGATCAAGATTTCAGATATCCTCGATGAGGTGACATATCAAGAAGGTGACTACATTATTCGGCAAGGTGCTCGGGGGGACACCTTCTTTATTATCAGTAAAGGCAGGGTAAAAGTGACAATGAAGCAGAAAGGTTCCCCCGAGGAAAAATTTATTCGTAATCTTTACAAAGGAGACTTTTTTGGAGAGAAGGCTTTACAAGGGTACGTTACTTGCTACAATTGCAATACAATATTATTTATTGCATGTCTTTATTTGCTATTATCATTCCTTCTTATTTCTTTAGAGATGATTTGCGAACGGCCAATATTATCGCTGATGATACTGAGGGTGTATCTTGCCTGGTAATTGACCGGGAGACATTCAACCAACTAATTTCCAATTTGGACGAAATACGCACGAAGTATAAGGATGAAACTGCGGAACGAAGAAGGTAAGTCATATTTGTGTATCATATCAATTGTAACACATCTTAACTAAATTTTTGTATTTGTTTACTAACTCACTATCGGAATAGTGGTAAGTTTGTCGTTGCGTGGTTTTGTAGATGTGTACTCTCTATGGAAGTGTTCGGAAACTAGTTTTCATAACCTGTATTGGCATATTCTTTTTCCCCATAAACCTGCGCAACCTTTCATAATACATAAATAATAACAAAAATAACAACAAAACCTTTTTTGTGAACCTTTTTTGGCATGTTTCACCATTCAAATACGTATCTTCCTTCCTAAACATTAATATAAATGTATCTTAAAATATCCAGAATAAACAACAAGATATATACAAACACAACAAACAACAATAGCAATGTGCACATGAACACCTTATACTCTAAGCTGTGCGCCCCCTTCTTTCCTTCTTTCGAAACACTCTCCGTATCCATTTACCCCTGTCCCTGTCTCACACAATCATTCTCCAAGCGCCCTAGTGTCCTGTCCTACTCTTCCTCCCAACACCTCCATTCGTTCGCATTCGCTCACTAAATGGTCCCATGTGTCCCACCGTGCACCGAACACACTTCCTCTGCCATCCATGTTGTCTTTCCCCTTTCCTCGGATGTGCATCTTGTCCTTGTTATTAACAGTTTCTCTTCATTCCCAAATCTCTTCTCTTTCCCTGCCTCTCCTGTTCCTCTACCTTCCATATTATGCTCCTACACATTTAATCCAGTGGCATACCTTCAATCAGCATCCTCTTTAACTATCTCTCCCACCCAACTGATATATAAAAGAAATATAATTACCTAAACGTTTAATCAACGCTGTCATTTCATCTACTCTGTCAAGCCATCGTCCTCCATGATTCTTCTGATCATATCAAAAGCGCTCCTCCTTTCAATCAATAACATACCCAACCTAATCTTCATGCTCAATCCAAGCCTCGCCCAATCTGCCTACATTACATTACACTCCACTGTCAAATGCTCCCAAGTATCCACATGTCGTACATTTGGTGTATCTCGCGCTCATCCGGACCTTGAGCCCCTGTTCTTCGAACCCACTTCTCGCTCGAGCAAGCAACCACTTCTCAGCTTCTCCCATCTCCGCATCACTGAAGTAGAAGGGTCTTCTTCCCATCACTTGTACCCGTTTAAACCCTGGGTTATACGAGCTTCCATCTATTGTACCCCCTGCTCATATACCACTCCCATACATTCCTGACTAACCACTCACTCCCTATTCTTACCAGTCCATCCTCATATCTTTCCAACCTTCTGAGCGTTTCCCTTTTCTAACTAAACCGGCGTGATGCCTGCAGCACTATATAATCAAAGGTGAATCTCTTCAGATTCATTAAACTTTTTAAGAACCAAACTGTCCAGCCAAGTGGCGCAGTGGTATGGTTGACGACTACTGCCCACGAGGTCTCGGGTTCGATTCTCGGTGAGGATGCAAGAATTCTTCTATCAATAGTATTAGCCTCTAATATGACTAATTACATTGAACAAGAATTGAATAGAGCTAATGACCATAGCAGCCGATGCTCGGTAAATCAAACAAAAAAAAAGAGCCAAACCTGTTCCCTTTCAATCACATTGCAAGCATACAAGCCCCATACTTCCACCTCATACATCAATATTGGCGTCACGCGATCCTCCCAGATCCGTACCGCAATTTCCCAATTGTTACCCCATAGCCTCCCCGACTCTTTTATTCTACCCCATGCACACCCCGTTCTCCCTTGGGTCGATCTGATATGTACCTTCCATACATCCAAAGATTTAAACTGAAAGCAGTCATATTTGTACAGAAACTAATGTTGTGTGTTTTATTTAGGATAAATGATGAATTTGACCATGTCAAGTTATCGGATCTGCGCGTCTTGGCCACGCTTGGCGTGGGCGGCTTCGGTCGCGTCGAGCTGGTGCAGGTCGAGGGACATCCCAATCGCTCGTTCGCCCTGAAGCAGATGAAGAAGGCGCAGATCGTTGAAACACGCCAACAACAGCACATCATGTCGGAGAAGGAGATCATGGGTGAAGCGAACTGTGACTTCATCGTCAAGCTGTACAAGACATTTAAGGATCGCAAATATCTCTACATGCTGATGGAGAGTTGCCTCGGTGGCGAGCTATGGACGGTATTACGTGACAAGGGTCACTTCGACGATGGCACCACGCGCTTTTACACTGCCTGCGTGGTGGAGGCCTTCGATTACCTACACTCTCGCAACATCATCTACCGTGATCTCAAGCCGGAGAATCTCCTGCTAGACAATTACGGCTACGTAAAACTGGTCGACTTTGGCTTTGCGAAGAAGCTGCAGACCGGCCGTAAGACATGGACTTTCTGCGGCACGCCCGAATATGTCGCGCCTGAAGTGATCCTTAACAAAGGCCATGACATCGGAGCTGATTATTGGTCGCTAGGAGTGCTTATGTTCGAACTGCTCACCGGCACACCACCGTTCGCAGGCAGCGATCCCATGAAAACGTATAACATCATTTTGAAGGGCATCGATGCCATCGAGTTCCCGCGTAATATCACGCGCAATGCCGCTGCGCTCATAAAGAAACTCTGCAGGGACAATCCTGCAGAGCGACTGGGCTACCAAAAGGGCGGTATCAGTGAAATCCAGAAACACAAGTATGTCCCGTCGTCACTTACATTATACGAAATATATTTTTCTGTGCCAAATTTTAGCATGATTATTTTGTAGGTGGTTCGATGGTTTCAACTGGGAGGGATTATGTAGTCGATCGATGGAACCGCCTATTCTACCCCAGGTCAAACACGTTGCAGACACCTCTAATTTCGACGAATATCCTCCTGATAATGAAGGTACACCGCCGGACGATGTCACCGGTTGGGATAGCGACTTCTAAACCTGCTTTAACGATTTTGGTGTCTTATATCTAAACGAAAATTGATAGTTCTTTTTTTAATATAGCTATATCTAAGCGCGCTGCGTTGTAAAATTATGTGGATCAAAAGGAAAAGCCACACTTGTTAATTATTACACAGACTCCTAACACTCGTAACATTTAACTCGTTAACTTAATTGTTTTAACTATTTTTTAATCAGTAATGTTATTTTCTATTCGGTCATCGATGTTCAAATTTCGTAGATTGGTGATAAAATTGAGAGGGTTTTTTTCCTGGCTAAATGCAATAATTTTATATAAGAAATATAGATAGTCTTTATAATATTAATGAGAAGAAGCGTAAACACGGGCAATGATAATTGCTTTATCCTGCATTTTTATTAAGCTACATACGAAAGTTGTTGAAACCTACTACAACTAGATTTAGAAAATTTTCGAACGAAATGCGATAATAGCAAGGATAAGTGCCATTAAGAAACTAAAATAATACATAAGAGAGTAATATTCAAATACGAATCGTGGTTCATGATACTCGATTGATATCGTGGCGTAAAATGGAGTTATCGATTGATATAATCATCAAATAAACCGAAATGTACATAAGTAGTAATTATTGAGGCATGAGTTATGAAAGTTACCTAAAATATTAATTAGTTTAAGTCTTTCTGTAACGCAAATCGGTGGTAGTATCATAGGTAGTTTATAAACTCATCATAAATGTGAATCTTGTCAACTCATCATATCTATTTAGTATGTTACATTGCTCTAAGATTTAAAGAACATGTTTTAAGAGTGGGAGTGCAATTACTGGAGCTGTTCTTTATACGTGAGGCGTCATACTTGTATTTCGTGAAATTTGTATTTAAAGAAACGTGTATGGAAACATTAAATCCATTTTTTTTTTAGATTACATAACATATTATAAAATGCATATTTTAGGTTTGTTGTAATATAATAAATTTATTAAATCTTTACATTTGGTGATTTACTTATTTAAATAATGAATAAAGATGTGGTTCAAGTGCCTCTTAAGTACTTAGTTCTCAGTATCACTATTGTGCACATCATTTGCAACCCAATCTTTATCAAAGCTAAACACAGATGATTCGTTTAAATTGATATAAGAACTAAGTTCATCTGGGGCACTTTATCTTTGGGGGCCTCTCAAAAAAATTTGAAATCTCGCTATTTTATTACTTGAGCCACAAGACTCTCTTTTTAAGAGTTAATTGAGATGTTCTATGCACGTGCGTCGTTAAATTTGGTTTTAAATAGACATGTAGGGAAAGATTAAATCTTAGCATTTTCCTTAAGTAGGTTCATGCCTGTTTGTGGGATTTTATTTATCTGATTTTGTTTCAATCGGAGGTGCAGGATGTGAGATTGACGTAGCATAACTATATAAGAAAAACACATACCGACAGAGCTGGTATGATCTTGTGACAAGAACTCATATAGAATCTTATCAATTCGCTATAAAATAAGCTTCTAAAGGATTTAGGCTGAAACATACTCACCTCAAGTGGAATCCTAAATACGAGTTGGTCACAACCGAAAAAGTAAAAATAATGAAGGCCGCATTAAAAGGGACTGATTTATTAGATGCTTACAGCAAATGTTATATTAAATTGGAGTAGCAAAAATACGAAACATGGAACCAAATCGTAGTACATATTTGCAACGAACCCGTTCAATTTAATTTTTTGTCTTCAAATTATTCAATTTCTCTTTCAATAGTTCATGGATTTTATTGCCTTACCACAGTTAAAAAGTGGTAATATCCTAATATTATTTTTAATTGTACGTTTCTTATTACAACCTTTGTTCTTCCCCTTTCTTGCAGCCGTTATAACTTTTTTGTCTTCGCTATGAGTTGCTGGTTAGCGCAAGCGAAAATCATCTCGAGTATAACAAATAAACGATTGGGAATTGGGTAGTATTTTCAATGTAAAAAAAGCAATTTCAACAAGAACAAAAAGTTAACTTGTAAAGCAACTTCGACAACATCTAAATCCAAAAACGAAATAGTAATATCACAGATTTATTTAAATAGTAAGCAATTGGTAAGACTAGAAAATTTGGCCAACGTCCTTAATGATTGCACACGATGCGTTTTCTTCTAGCGGTGTACGGAACCGGTGGCAAACCAGTTCCGCACCTTCTCGTACCATCATCTCGTGGGACCAACATGCACTAGCAGCCAGGTGTACAATTTGTTCGCCTTGCGTTGCAGGAGCGTGTATTGCAGATTCGAGAGGCCATCGGTGTTGTACTTGAGCTTGCCGGACTTCAGTGCTTCGTACCTATAAGAAAATTATATCAGAATCATTTAACGACTCGAATATAATAGCAACTTGTGCCCTCTCGATTTGGACGTCACGCATGTGTTGCGTGAAGCGAGGCAGGTTCCCGTTCCGTAGGTTTAGGGATATTTGAGGAAAGCGAGGTGCGAGTGGTTGTTAGGTCACGTAGCGCTGATTTGAGTTTAGACATGCGTGTATATTCAAAGGTCACGTCCCATTGCAAATGTCAAGAGGCACAACTGAGTGATTAGTATTATACAGTATGGTTTACCTATCAGGATTAGCTTTCTCCTTTTTGTGTGCCAACATCGTATACTTGGCAATCGTTTTCGGATAGCGCGAAATGTAGAGACTATGGTAACGTATGCGGTTAGACATGTCATCGTCCTCGCCACCCCATCCCCAAAATGAGTTGGAAAACCCGTTAAGCAATCGAAAGTGTTTTGTACTAATTGCGCTGACACCACCGAAGATTTCTCGATATGGTAAACTGTAAACATTCAACATATTTATACATTAGTGAAATTTTCTTTTTACAGAGGAACAGCAAAGGGAAAACTAAAGAACTAAGGAAACACAGAGGAACAAAGATAAAAAAGGGGAACAAAGAAAAAACTCACTTACGTGCTAGGGAGCAATGACAGGTTTATGGATAGAAGGGATATGATTGTGAATGTGGCTAAGACTAAGTGGATAGAGTTTAGAAAGTTGGGTGGAAGAAGCAGAATGATAGGTATGAAAAGGAAGGGACAAGAACTGAAGAAAGTCGAGGTATTTAAATACCTAAGCTTACAGTTGGTGAGAATGGGAAATGAGAGATTGGTGAAGCACGTGTGGATGTACTGTGCTTGTTAAGTCGTCGGGTGCATGGAAAGACCACGTGGCATAGGTGCAAGGGAAGACAAGGTATGCATGGGAAAGTATAAAGAGAAAAATTATGTGGCGAGAAAATTGGGAAATAAGAATGAAAATGTGGGATGTTTGTGTGAAGTCGATTTTGCTGTATGGGGTGGAAGTATGGGGATTGAATAAACGGATATGGGGAGGTATTGGAACGGGAGCAGGCTTGGTTGCTAAAGAACATGATCGGATTGGAGAGGCCTCTCCGGTCTATATATTTCTTCTTAGTATGAAAGTGGAAACGACTGCAAGAGTGGAAAGATATGAGAAGGCATTGGTAAGAATAGGAAGTGAGAGATTGGTGAAGAATGTGTGGATGTACTATGCTAGCAAGAGGTGCAATGGGTGGGCAGTGATGAGGAGGCGGGGGTACGAATCAGAGGGCTTCTCCGAGTTGGCGAACAGGTAATTGTGACAAGAACATGGAGTATCTGAGGGTGTGGTAAGGGAGAGTGCAAGAAAATAGAAGAACAGATAAGGCAAAACCGTATCGTACTCAGTTCCTACAATCCATCATATCGGAGGATCGAGGTGGTGTGGCGGAGGCCTGAGGTCTTAATGCAAAGAGGAAGGGCCTTCTGGCTAGAGAGCGATGTGGATCGACGGAGACGGGGTGCAAAGTAAGGATGGGGGCAGACTACACTCGATGTATGCGGGATGGGGAGCTGGCGTGAGAATGTCATAGAAAAGGAAAGACACTGGGCGGGAGGAAGAGAAGGTAATCAAGTAAAGTGATGGTTAGCTGAAAGGGTTGAAGGGGTGATTGCAATGAAGGCAACGAAGAAGACGCGAAAGAGGGGAGGACGTTAAAGTTGCGTATTCTTGTTTTTAAGTTTGGTTATCTTGCTTTTGTGATAACTGTATATATCTGTAGGAGAATACCAATAAAGGTTGCATATATATATATATATATATATATATATATATATATATATATATATACTTACGCATATTCGAAAACGTCGACGGCAACGCTCATATGTCTTGGCATTTCTGGACAGGTATACAAATTCCTCTCGTCCTCCGGCAGCAGATCAACATCGTGGAAGATAAAGCAGTCGTAGCGTTCACTCTTGGTCGCCTCCACGAAGCCGACGTTCATTAACGCAGCGCGATTAAATGGTCCGCGCCCATCCTGCTCCACCACGTAAATGGTGTAGTCAATCTGCTGGCGCCGCAGGAACGGATGCATATGTTGCAGGAAGAGTAGCAGGTGCTCGGCGCGACAGCGGAACGGCACGACGATGGCCACCTTTTTGGGGGCACGGCACGTCGTCGGCCGGCCGTGACCGCCCGTCTCCAGCCACGGGAAGCGCCTCTCCAGCGCCAGCACGGACGGCGCCGTCTTCATCACTTTCACGACGTTGCCGAGATTAGGCGGCGGGTCCGGGCAGAGGGGCAATGCCGGCACGTCCGACCCATTGACATTGCCTAGCGGACTACCGCTGGCGGCGAGTGTCGCATTGGCAAGATCCAAGAGATTACTGTGCGATGACAGCGGTGTCGGCGGCACCACCGACGGCAGGGATTCGTTGTTGGCTATCGGCTCGGAGACATTCGAACCGCTGCTGTAGTTGCCAGCAGTAGTGAGCAGTGCGCCGGCGACCAGAGATTGGGACGCAATCGCCGTCGGCGCACTTTCGTTGCGTTTTCGTAGCAGGCTTGGAATGAGTAATGGACTGTGGAATGCTTCTGTTGCTCTATAATAGAAATGCCAGCATTAAACATTTCGTCACATTTTCATAGAAACATTATCGTAGAAAGTACTAAAACGTTATCTACATGTGGCTTATCAATGTGACATAATGAGATTCAAAAGGGAATAACGTGAAATGTATATAAATATCAATTTTGGACTAGTCCCGATCTGGATGGAACTAACAGAGTATTATCTCAGATGGTTTACGCGTGTTTCCTCAAAATATGGCCTCTATAACTCATATAGTTTCATTTTTTAGATTTTGAAATTATTTAAGGGGTACCCCTTGACGAAATTTCTATATATTGCCATAATTTTCTATCTATTTATTATCAGAGAGATCTCAAACTATGCTATCTTATAGAGCTGATTCAGAAAATGTCAATATAATTGGGGGTTGATTTTGTCGTTCTCGAGTTATTTTGAAAATATCCACTTTCAAAATGCAATTTTGGACCAATTTTGGACCGGATCTGGATGAAACTAACAGAGTATTATCTCAGATGGTTTATGTGTGTTTCCTCAAAATATGGGCCCGAGATATTCATATTTTTCAGATTTTGAACATTTTTAAGGTGGGTACCCCTTATATTATAGTACCCCTTATAGTATAGTAGTTGTGTGAATGAGTTAGGAAAAATCATACTAAGTAATTCAAATTTCACACTAAATTGCCAAATTCAATATAACATATATTCTCAAAGTCAGCCAAGACATCGCGACAAAAGGAAAGAGTTAATTCGAAGTACCAGGTCGGGTTCCCGGGGTGTCCGTGGCGCAGTGGTAGCGCGTTGGGCCGGTGTCCCAAAGGTCGTTGATTCAAGCCCGTTCGGGGACTTCAAATTTTCTCTTTCCTTGTTAAATTTAAATTAATTAATTTCTTTGTAAATTCATTAATTGTGCTAAATGATTACATGTTCTTCTTTGATATGTCAATGCTAGCTAGTCTGGGGTCGTTCAAATAAGACTGTATGATAGTAGTTGTGTGAATGAGTTAAGAAAAATCATACCAAGTAGTTGAAAAGTACTGAGAACAATTTTAGACGATAATAAAAAGCTATTCGAGAAAATACCAAAAGAATGTGGATATATTTGGAAAAACAAGGAGTTAATGACGAACTCATTAAATTAAACCAAGAGATCTATAAAATGCAGTAAACCAAATGAGCACTAAATGTTTACAAACCGCAACAATTAGGTAAATTTACACATATGATTTGTTAATGTTTCCGTCAAAATATATGAATTACATTAACAATATATTCATATTCTTGTTTTTAATTGTGTAGTGTTAACCTTGCGTTTTAGGCAATAATTACATTAAATAACTTCTGGCGACCCCTGTGAGTATTCATTAGAATTCACCCTTAAACAATGTCTGGTTTTATTTAGTTTATATCATGTAAAACAAATGGTGCATAAGGCAATGATATGTCAAAATAATATCAAAAATTTCGATATCGATAATAATGAAAGCGAAATTATCGAAAAAATATCCATATTTTGGGGCCGATATATCGATATTTACCCATACCGTTATTTTTTGCTAAGACTAGTATACAGGGATTACTTTGGAGGGGACAACATAAATATTGATGGATATAGTTTTTTTTTTCTTCTAAAAATACAAAGTTACTTTTTGAACACATCTCGTGTTTCTAGGGGTTTATCTATGTTAAATAATGAGCTTAAAAAGAAAATTACAACGAATATATGCGAATCCTGCATGTTTACAGAGAACAAATTTAGATACTCCAACATCTGCTACATGAAAAATGTATTAAATCGTAGAATTTTTCAATAATAAAGAGCCATTCGACAAGGTACGAAAACGAACGATGTGAAAATGCTTGGGAAAAGAAGGTGTTTGACAAATTCATTAGATTATGACCAAGGTCATTAGTAAATTTAGCTGAACATTTAGTTAAATAGTAAGTAGTAAGGTAAGTTTTATTCTCTAATATGTGATAGGTAGATTAATAGTAAGTAGAAAATGAATTACCTTGTGCTATTGTTTGTAAACACGGATTCACCCCATCGCTCCCAGTGCTTGTACTCGATTGTCGACCCAAAGAGATACTCCATCACGATGAGCACGACAATGAGAAGGACAAGCGCCTTGTAGATGCTGCACCAACTGGAAGCGCGCATCACCGTCGCGTGTTTGGGCGCCGCGTGAGCGTCCCTGCCACGACCGGTGCACCTACGTCATCGTTCAGCACCCCCACCAGACGGGGACGCTCTAAAACATGCACGACTGCAATTCACCAGCGCTCGCAAAACGCGCGACGCACCGCACCAGGGCCGCTGCTGATTGTAATTAAACATGCATGAATTCCATTGACAGGTGGCAAATGAGCTGGTGCTGACCTTTGAAAATGAATCTGTACGCTGACGATACGCGCCAATCAATAATACACGTAGCGCCGAGTTTCGCTATTAGTAAGCTGCCGTTTCACTTCGAAAACACGCGCTACTTTCCCGTCTGGTGTTCGAACGTTATGCGCGACAAACTAGAGCAACATTCCTGCGGGTGCTACGTCGCACTGCACCCAAATAATGTTGACTGCTGTCGAAGCAGCAGTATTGTAAAGCTATGCAACTATACAAACGTGTTTCATAGCTGGATGAATCGGCGATTTTTACAGTCTGTTATCACAGGACACACCACAGGCGCTGGAGACTGACGGCCGACGTCGTTTATGAGGCACTGTAAAACTGACACTATAAATATTTGTCAATACTTGACTTTTTTGGCTACTGAATTGATTGCGAATATCAGATCAGCAAATTGTTTTGAAAATTTACCGCTAGATGTCGCGGACTACTCGTTGCAACGGGATTTGTGATATATACAACCAAACCAAAGCGAAGTAATAATCAGTATTTCATTAATTCTATTACAAGATTCTATTAATAGATGTCGCGGTATACACGTCAGAATTTATAAAATATTTAACCATACCAGCAATAACTATTTGTATTTAATTGAGTAATTTTAAAATTTGGACGCACCACAGACTGAAGACCGACAGAATATGCCTCTGAAGATGTGATAGTATAAATACTGGTCAATTCATTTTTTGCTAGACTGAATTAAGTGCAAAGCAAAGGAATAAATTGAAATACATAGAAATAAGGCAAATATAAATAAATATGCGATTTGCATGAAAAGTCATTCAATCTATTGAACAACTCATTTTGCTGAGAGCGATAATGATGCATAATAACGCTCAACTTCAAGGATCTACAATATTTCTTCAAGGCAATTAATCGAAAAACGTTTGTATGCATTTATGTCAAATTTAATTCTGAATCGTTTAGTGTATGTCTATATAAGAAGAAGGAAAATGCAAATAAAAGTGAAATATATAGAAAGACCACTGTCAAGTAACTTTTCTGACAGCGAAAATGTCGCCGTTTTCAGGCTCAACTTTCAAGAGTTATAATATCGATTCTAAGTAATTCAACGAAAAACTGTTTGAATAGTTCGAAGCCATTTTCATCCTGAATCGATTGGTGCATAATGTATAATCGTAGGCTTACGGGAAATATGTGTAAAAAGAAAACTTTAAAACTAGTCTTTTTTCAAAATAATATTTTTGCACGAAATATTTCTCAATGAATACCCTAACTTTCAGCGGAAAAGCGTGCACCAAACTAAATTACATTTAATGATGAATCGATCACTGCATGAATAAGAATTTAGGATATGCAGATTAGAAAATATTTTGGAACCAAATTTGAATATCACATTTTAAGCAAATTGTAAACTTCAAGTTATTAAACTATTTAGATATTTAAACTATGCAATCAAACAAATAAAAATTACTTATCTGCATTTCAATAGTTTTACAGTTTGAAGCCATAGGCTGAAGATCATTATATTATGCCTCTAAATAATGTCAATATAAATAATTGCACACATATTCATCTATTTGTTCAGTGAAAATTTGCGTAATTCAAAGTTTCAGCAATTTTCAAAATTTTGAAAACCTACCAATAGAGGCCTCCGTGGTGGAAAAAATAATATTTATTCGAATTTAAAAATATCCTTATTAACATACAATAAAATATTTAGAAAATGCATTTTTTCAATTGTACAATTCCTATTATTAAATTGTAAACTTTCTTTCTCGGAAGTCACGTTTTCAAATTTTAAAAGTTTCAAGGTTATGTGGCGCCCCCTGTAGGATACCTAGCTGAGGCGCTGCAGTCGACGAGCTTCCTCCTAGTCCACAAACCTGTCTTTCTTGCTCCGACTGCCAGGCGCTCAACACTAAACTCAATAAAATGGTGAGCTAAATCCACGAAAACATTGTGCATCCGAAAGTTTTGCTCTCGGTTGAATAGTACCATCGCATCCTAGATACCCTCAGTTCTTTTTTCACCCCATATTTCCCTACGGAGTGCAGGCGATTTGGGAATAAGTGTTCTAAAGTGATGGTGCTCGTCGAATGAGGTTAACTCTCCGTTGTGTGAAACATAAACAAGTGTGCGAGATGACTAAATAAGCATGTGTACTCAATTATTGCTTCTCATTGCAGGCGAAACGCACGAAGAAGGTCGGAATCACTGGCAAGTATGGTACCAGATACGGTGCCTCCCTGCGTAGGATGGTTAAGAAGATGGAAATCACACAGCACAGCAAATACAGTTGCAGTTTCTGTGGAAAGGTAATTACTATCACTCCAACATGTGCGTCTACCATGCATGTCTACCATTGTTAACAACGTTGCTTTTTTAGGACGCGATGAAGAGATCCGTCGTTGGTATCTGGTCCTGCAAGAGGTGTAAGCGCGTCGTCGCTGGTGGTGCCTGGGTGTATTCCACAACAGCCGCTGCCTCTGTTCGGGCGAACGTGCGTCGTCTTAAGGAAATTAAGGAGCAGTAGATTTGTATGTTCTTACAAATATATGCTAAGTTAAATAATAAATAAGGAGTTTCGTGGTATTTATGCTTACCGTTTTCCTTTAATTTAACCTCTAAACTTTTTTGAAGCTTTCAACGTTGCATAATTGCATTGGTATATTGAACTGACAATTTTGAATGTATCACTATTAAGAGAAAAGGATTTGAATGAATCAATGTCATGCATGATTGTTTAAAGTCATCTGTTCAGTTTTCAAGAAAATCAAATTCATATAAAACGCCAGATTATTTTGTCCTCTTACCACGAGTACCACTACTCTTAATAATTTCTCTGAAATTAGTAAAAATCCCAGAATATTTTTTATTGCAGATATCCATTAGAAATATTAAAACCGAGAGAGCCTCTTATCCTGTATACTACGTTGTTTATGTGACCCATATTAGCACACATTTTGCGAGCGTCAATTCCCTCTTGCAGCGCGATTTCCATTCAATAACGTCTCATTTAGCTAGAATTGTCAATGAAGGGAGATATTCACCAGATCCGATTTTTAACACCGATGAGACGACATTGGAATAAACTTCATCAAAGGCGTGTTCAGGATTAAAGTTAAGAGGACCGGATTCCACGTAGCGGCAAAATGCGAAACTAAAATATGAAATTCAAACTTTGTTCGAAAATATTTTCTAATTCGCATGTTATAGAATGCCTATTCTTGCACTGATCAATTGCTCATTAAATATAGTTTGTTTTGATGTGCACATTTACGCCTAAATGTAGGGTAATTATTGAGATATATATCGTGTAGAAAACGTCTTTTCCGAGTTTTAGGTTTTTCTTTGTCGAGTTTTAGGTTTTTTTTTCATATTTCCCATATTGCTACGATTATAAATCATGCACCAATCGATTCATATTATGACTCGTGAAAGTTGTCAGTGAAATCATCGACGATAGTATACTCAACTTTTATGAGTTGTAATATCGGTTCTAAGTAATCAAATGAAAAACTGTCCCAGGAGTTTTAAGATATTTTCACGTTGAATCGATTGGTGTATGATTTATAATCCTAGCAATAAGGGAAATATGAAAAACGTAAAACTCGACATTTCTCGGAAAAGACGTTTTTTACACGATAAATATCTCAATAATTAAACAAACTATATTTAATGAAGAATCGATTCGTACAAGGATGGGCATTCTGTAATATGCAGATTAGAAACTATTTTAGAACAAAGTTTGAATTTCACGTTTTAGTTCCGCATTTACCCGCTACGTGGTACCGGTCGGACCCGGTCCTTTTTAAACTGCAAAAGAACGTTTCACCCTTCATGTGTGCAACAATCAGGGTCATGATAAAACCATTGATAATACATCGTTTTCCTTCCTCCTAACTGCACGTCATTAATCCAACCATTGGACCGAGGTGTCATTTGAACTTTCAAAATCTACTACACATGTCAACTCTACATGAGGAAGAATTGATGGCATTAATTGATGCACCCATCTCAAATGTATTGGTAAACGAAAACAAGGAAAACGAATGTCAAATCTCGTAATACGAGATGTGCCAAAAGGGCTAAATTTGGTTAAAGAAGATCAGCGCTAAGTTTAAAAGAGAGAGAAAGAAATTGCTTAGCTACAGAGAGCTTTTAGTTGAGTTAGAAAAAAAAACAATCGAAAACCAGGAAGGTTTAGTTCTTATATCATTTCCTTATATGAACTTCAATTCAATTTGTACTAATTCTGAATTTCCTTTTAGCGCGGTTTTCATATAAGAGGGTTGACTGTATACACCCGAGCAAGACTCGTGTGGCATTGCAAGCGCTCCTTTATGCACGCAAGAAACTTGCAACGTGTTACGACGCCGACTACTGTCTTGTTATGGAGGAAATAAAAAAAGGTGTGCTGAGGACCCATATCCGACGGTACCACGTAACACATAAATCGTAGAATTTGCATCCATGCCGTAATTGGTTCTCCATTAAAAGTTAAAAGCCGTAATTTGAAAAATAGAAAATTCCAATTTTCAAAAATTGAGTTTTAAAGTTGTGAATTATTTTCATATTTCCCGTAATCCTAGTATTATAAATCATTCGTTTCAATGTGAAATTTCCTATAAACTACCGCAGCACTTTTTATTTTGTTACTAAGAAGCGATATTATAATTGATGAAACTTGAGTATAATAATTGCATCATTTTCGCTGACTGAAAAATTATTTAAATTTGCTATATTTCAATGTGTATAAATTTTTGCACCATTCGACTCGGAAGAAAATTTGCCACGATCTTCTGAAAGATTTTCCTAGATTAATTTCTTAAAAGCGATATTATAGGTCGTTGAAGTTGAGTCTAGAAACATCGACGATCTTGGCCTAAAAATTAAAATTTTTCGCATATTCCCCCTACTCCTGAATATAAATTAGGTATCAATCGATGCAGGGTGAAATTTGCTAAATAGTTCAGGGACAGTTTTTCGTTAAATTTTTTTAAAGCGATATTACAACAAATGAAAGTTAAGTCTAATACTTTCGCAGTGAAAAAATGACATAATTGTCATTCAATTAATTCACCTTCGACCTATTATATCGCTCCTTACCAATTCATCGAAAATATGTGGACAGGGCTTAAAAGCAAATTTAATTTGCGATTGGCGTACGATTTGTATCCGCTAGTGGATGGCAAATATAAATGGTGGAATTTAAATGTGAAATTCAAACATTGTTTTAATATAATTACAAACATTCAAATAGTAGAATTTTCATCCATGCAGTAATCGATTCTCCATTAAATGTAGTTCGGTATATCCTGTGAAACCAAAAGATAGAGTAATCTTACTTACCATAACATCGATATTTCCGAAAAATGACTACTTTTAAAGTTGTCAATTATTTTCATATTTCCCTTAATCCTAGAATTATATATCAAGCCCTATTCGATTCAGAGTGAAATTTGCTACAATTTCTTGGAATTGTTTTTCATTTAATTACTTAGAAGAACTGATAAGATTTATGCCTAATCACGGCGACATATTCAATGTCGGAAAATGACTTCTCCTAATTTTTAAGTTTTATTTATATTAGCCTTCTTTCAATGTACTCGTCACAATGTGTCTCGTGCAATAGTTTTTGATTACATGTTTAGAAACCATACATAACGACAGCATCAAGGGTCTCTCAAAAATGACAACTTTTAAACTATTCAATTTTTTTCGTATTTCCCGTAATCCTATACCTCGTGGTCAGTAGTTATCCAACCATTGTGCCACTTGGCTGGACAATTCCGGAAAATACGATAGAAATGGACAAATTTGAAAGTCATTTTTTCGAAAAACTCGATTATGTTGCACGTTAGATTTCTGAATGACTACGCTCTTTTATGCATAATTAAAATTATGCAAATGAAACTAAATTTAATGGAGAATCCAACGGTACACCAATGAAAATTCTACGATTCGGGTATCAGAAATAATTTGGAAACAAAGTTTGAATTCCTCATTTTAGTTCCACAACTTCGACGCTCTTAAACGGTCTAATGTAAAGAATTCAACAAAACCTACCATATGCGGAACCTATAATATCCGAAATCCGGTCTACAACCGAAAACACTCCATGTCAGTGGGTTTAACGTGACTTATCTAACGTAAATTGAGCTGTATTACGCTGAAATCAAATGAAATATTTATGTATAACGGATTATTTTTATGGGTAAATCATGGGCGTCGTCATATATGGCTCATACTCCCTTCTAGAACCTTGAAATTTCGTTATTGTCGACGCAACGCCTACTGATAAAAATCCATTTTTGAGCGTTGGCTCCCATAACTTCCAGAAAGCCATTTGTCCCCGTCGCTGTTGGTGACCTGTAACATATGGAAACTTGCTAAAAACGGAAAAAATGGTCCCGTGACTTTCCGCAGATAGCAGGTTTCACTGTAGTTCTTCATTCCGTCAGAAAAAATTAACTGAGGCCGCCAAGTGTCCCGCATATCACGAAAATAAAAAGAGAATATGTTTATTTTCTCTCACGGTTAAATTCTGATGCTGAGATCACAAACAAATATGCAAAATATACATAAAAAT
>JAODAC010017078.1:0-21072 GCA_027575185.1 Mimaenictus wilsoni | reverse complement strand
ACACCTATATGTGTTTATGAAATGTGAAAAGTCAAATTGAAAACTATCCACAGGAAAATGCTAAGAGTTCAATCCACTTTAATAGCACTTTTATAGAGAGTGGACGTTGAAAAGGTCAAACGAGTCTAGACGTATAGTTATGGAAACTAAACCAAGTTGTATTATTACTATTTCTACTTGTATAATCTATTAAGAAATTTAATTATGCGTTAAGATGTCATGACTGTGAGATATGTTAAACTCGCAATATAAACTCAATAAGGAAACTAAAACAAGGTTGTTCATGTTCTATAACGATGATCTAATTATTTCTATTCTTATCTAAACAAATAAACGAGTTTTTATTTTATTTTTAAACTTTATTTTTATCTTAAAACTTGAGAATTAAAATAATTAAATGATTAGTGAGTTTACCATGTTTGTGGTAATAGTATGTCCAAAAGCAGAAAACTACGACGAAAACTGGACGCGAAAAGCAATAGTAGGGAGGAACAAATACAAACGAAGCGTTGATATTAGCCTGATATTAGTTTGGCGATAGTTGAGCATCGCGGGTCAAAACAGTCGCAGTGCAAATTACCCACACGCAACTTCACCATCTAGTGCTTTGTTTTGTTTTTAAGCTTTGTTCACGTGTTGATATGCTCAAAATCGTCATTCATGGCGTGAATTAAAGCATGTAAATCTTTATCACTTTTTCGTAATACATTTCGTACGTGCCTCCGATACGGAATCACTTTTTAGTTCAAATCAGATCGTAATTAGATGCATACTGCAAATGCAGTTTATTGTAAGCCAAGGCAAGTGAAACTTGATGAAATATTTGCGCTAAAGCGAACAGAAAGTGTACTTTCATCTAATAACATGGAGTTCTTACTACGAATTGGTTTATTAATTCTCCGAATCTTATCAGTTCTTGTATCTCCCATATTCTGGTTGATAAGACAACGTAAATTGGAAAAATTACCACCGATTAAAAATCATTTGCTTCTTTTAAGTGCTACGCAACTTGCCGAAAAAATACGGAAGCGTGAGGTTCGTATTTTTATTATTTTGGTGTATTATTAAGACGTTAGACAAGTAAATAAAAGTTAAGTTTAAGTAGGCTTAATTACTAATCGCTATTTTATTGTTGTAGATACAAAGCGAAGTGATTGTTTCGGCTTATATAACACGTATCAAGGAAGTCAATCCGTTGTTGAATGCGGTAGTTGAGGAGCGCTTTGAAGACGCATTACAAGACGCACGCGAAATTGATGCATTCTTGAGTACTCAGCGCATTGATGATTTAGCTTTGTTGCAGCAAAATCAGCCGTTGTTAGGCGTCCCTGTGACTATTAAAGAATCTTGTGGCGTTAAAGGTAATCTAGGAATTTTTTAAAACATATTTATACCAGATTTATTTAATTTTGGCCTATATTATAAACAAATAAGAAAATGGAACGCACCATTCCAATCTTTTTTTTTCATTTTTCACATTCATTTTTATCTTTTTTTTGCTTTACAGGAATGAGTCATGCAACTGGCTCAAAAGCCCGAGAAAATTTTCGAGCAAGCGAAGATAGCCCTGCAGTAGCCAAAATACGTAAAGCTGGAGCAGTCATCTTGTTAGTATCCAATACCCCGGAATTTTGCCTATTTTGGGAAACTAACAATAATCTTACCGGACGCACAAATAATCCTTACAATATGCACTACAGTCCTGCAGGATCATCTGGTGGTGAAGTAACAACACATTTTCCCCTATTTTCTCAACTAGTTTACCGAATTATGTCATTTTAAGGCCGCACTTATAGCATCAGGAGCTTCAATTATTGGAATCGGCTCAGATATTGCCGCATCCTTACGTATGCCGGCACAATTAACCGGTATTTTCGCGCACAAGTGTACCTCGAGTATGTCATAATTACTTACCTATGCTGTGACATTGAAAACATTTGACATTTTTTGTAGAACTGGTTAATACCGAAGGTCATTTTCCTAATACGCAAAGTGAGGTTGGCAAGTTTAATTTTGTGGTTGGTCCCATGACACGATATGCTGAAGATTTGGAGTTGGTCTTCGAAATCTTGGCTGAACAACCTAAAGAACTTAACCTTCACCAAGAGGTACAAGAAGAATCTTTGGCAGTTGGAAATATGTTTTTAATGTTTGAAATTTTTGATTTTTTAAGGTTATTTTAAAAGATCTCAACGTTTTTTATATGCACAACGCAGGACCATCCATTGTGCACGTTCCTGTCGATTCAGAAATAAAACTTGCTATAAATAAGTGCGTTGCACATTTAGAAAATGTTTGTGGATCGACTGTCGACAATTTTAAATTTTCCATGTCCAATTCAATAGAAATAACTTCGTCCGTTTTCTTTTATTTGGATGATATACCTAATATTTTGAGTAATCCAATAAGTGAAAAGGTAAACATTGAAAAAAAGCAGGACCACTCGTAATCTTAACATATCGTTAACGTATACCTTAATTTAACATAGTTAATTATTAGTTATTCTATCTAACCTAGGAACCTAATTTATTCTAACTATTTGCTAACCTCTACAACCAGGTATAGTTTAACTCTCAACTTAACCTAAAAATAACTTAATATAACCCGGGAAAAATTAAACTAAATGTTGTTTTTAAACATTTTTAGCAAAGTGATTGGTTAATATTTGAACTATTAAAACAACCCTTCGGTTGTTCGAAATATTCAATGAATGGTTTAATATTCACATTGTTGCGAGCAAGCCGTGGTCTCGTACTGCCCTTCAGACGTCACCGTTATCTGCAGGAACTGGAAGAATTGATTTCAGAATTTGAGGAGCGCCTTGGTACCAATGGCATTCTACTCTATCCATCATTTCCAACGAATGCCTATCAACATAACCAGTTTGTATTTAAGCTGAGTGGTGTACAGTACCAGAGTATATTTAACAATTTGGGCCTACCGTGTACGAATGTTGCACTCGGTGTGGGTAAAAACGGTCTGCCAATTGGCATTCAGGTGGTTGCAGGTCCCAAGCAGGATCGACTATGTTTTGCGGTTGCGAAAGAACTTGAGAAAGCATTCGGCGGTTGGAAGGAACCCATATAATTTTAATAAAATGCTATTTTCAATGCATTGCTCACTTATCACCAAATATATAAATTTATTTAAAAAGTAAACGAAGGCACTATCTATTCGCAAAGTTTTAAATTACTAGAAAGTATTTGAAAGTATGTGGCGGTCACAGCCACACTTTAGCATGCGTTGATTTTTGTTTTTCTTCAAGGTTTTTTCCACTTAGTATTCTGCTATCGAACGCGCAGCATCGCTGTTCCTTTCGTCTTTCCATTGTTAACTACTCTACTCACTTGTGTGATAATAAATCTATTCGTCATTTCTAAACAATTGCATCATTACTCCCAATCAATGGTTTTTTGGCTACGCTCACAGCATGGGGTAGTAGAGAACATACGCCAGCAGAAGTGCCAATTGTGCTTTAATGTTTTTAGATACTCTCGTAGTGACAATATTATCATTACTTATGTACCTTTCCCACTGTTCTCCCACTCAACTCAGCAACCAACGCATGCGTGATAACATTGAAACACAGATGGCACTACTGCTGATGAATGTTCTCCACTATCTTCCATGCTGTGAGCACAGTTAAAAAACTGTCTCCCACCTTATCCGCCCGCGCTTGTTGCATTACTTATATACCTTTCCCACTCTTCTTCCACTCAACTCAGCATCCAACGCATGCGTGATGATATTGAAACACAGATGGCACTACTGCTCACGTATGTTCTCCACTACCTCCCTTGCTGTGAGCGTAATTTAAAAACTGTAGCCCATCCAGTACCACCCGCCCTTATTTCATTATTTATATCACACCCAACGTGTTCTCCTACAAGTCTCAAAATTCGACGCATGCTCTCCTGTCACACATAATTTGAAAATACCTGAAAAAACAGTAATCTACCCAACCGAACCGCGTTGTCAATATTTGCATACCTTTACAACTTGTTCTTCCACCTTTCTCAGCATATGACGCCTAGACAGATGGCGCTGCTAGGCGCGATTCCTTAAAATAAATATTAATTACCTTATATTATTTCCAGGACCCCCCGAGAATATTTCAAATTATTGTTACGTCTCTGCAACCCCTGACCCGTCTCAGCGCCCCCTGTGAGTGAAATATATTACACTGTAAACTTCGACTACTGCTGCCCCCACCTTAAACACATGTATTCCAACTTGCCACAATTTGAGGTTGAGGTAATTGCGGATGCGGGATAAAATCACTAACTTTCCAACAATATTGCATCATTTGAAATAAACCCTTACTGGAAACAACAACCACATAATGTCAGGCGACATTGAACGTGAGTAACCATTGTTCCTCCTTCCGCAATTTATAAATAAACAACTTTTGTGAAAACAGCGATTTATACCTCCGAGAAGAATGGCTGCGATGAAACTGGGGCAGGCACCGAAGACAAGCCATTCAAAACGATTCTACAAGCTATGCGAAAAGCAGGCAAGGAACCTTTCCCAATCATCTACGTAGATGGCAAAGAAGAAGGTGTCAAATACGATGTAGCTGCCAAGTCGCAGCTGAAAAAAATCACCAAAATCTGGTCGAGGGAAAACTACAAATCGGAAAACAAGGCGAAAAAGGAGGAAGAGGATGCTGAGAAGCGAAAGCAGAACCTTGAAGAGGCGAAGAAGATCGTCATTAAGGAGGATACGAGTCTGCCAGCTGCGAAGAGGATTCGCATTTTCGAGGGTGAGAAACACCGAGGAGAACGCGTGAAAATCTATGGATGGGTGCATAGATTGAGAAGACAGGGCAAGAACTTGATGTTTATTACGTTGAGAGATGGTACTGCATTTTTACAATGTGTACTCAATGATGCTCTCTGTCAAAATTACAATGGTGTTGTTTTATCCACTGAATCTTCGGTTTTGCTGTACGGTCAGTTGAAGGTTGTTCCTGAAGGAAAAAGTGTAAGTAAAAATGTGTTTATTTACATAAAATTTAGTCCTATAAAGTCGTTAAAACTTAATAAAAAACTAACAATATCATTATGTTCTATATAATTATCATTTGTCGTTAAATTAAGTTTAAATCATTATAAAACTTGGATGATGGTCGATGTTAGTTCCTTTTTATCAAGTTATCTAATATCGAGAAATTGTATTTTTATCTCTTCAAATAAAATTAGCCTATCTTCAATAAAGGTTCATGATAATAGTTTATTTACACGGGTAAATGAACGATTACCTGATAATTGGGGTGAATGTGAACGTGTCCTTGTACAGGGGTCAGCAACCTATTCATGGAAAATACTTTGTCGACAAGGAAATCTTAAAATCGCGATAAGGAATGCAATATTTTTTACTATTTCGTATCATCATCAGAAATATAAATATGCAATGCAAACCAAATAAATAACATTTAGATTTTGTATAGGCGCCAGGTGGTCATGAGCTCCAAGTAGATTACTGGGAACTAATCGGTTTGGCACCACCCGGTGGAGCTGACGCCATTCTCAACGAAGAAGCCCTCCCCGATGTGCAGGCAGAGAACCGTCATATTATGATCCGTGGTGAGAACACGTCGAAAGTTCTGCGAATGCGCTCTGCGTTGATGCAGGCATTCCGCGATCATTACCTCTCTCGAGGCTATTGTGAAGTAACACCACCCTCAATCGTCCAGACGATGTGCGAAGGTGGCTCGACGTTATTTAAGATGGATTACTTTGGCGAAGTAGCCTACTTAACACAATCGTCACAGCTTTACCTAGAAACATGCCTGGCCTCCATGGGCGACGTCTTTTGCATCGCAGAGAGTTTCCGTGCCGAACAGAGCCGTACCCGTCGACATTTAGCCGAATACACGCATGTCGAAGCTGAATGCCCCTTTATCACCTTTGAAGACTTACTCGACAGGCTGGAAGATCTCGTTTGCGATGTAGTAGATCGAATCTTAAAGTCGCCCATGGGTGATATAGTTAAGGAACTCAATCCTGACTTTAAAGTGCCTGAGAGGCCTTTTATGAGGATGAACTACACGGACGCATTGGTTTATCTCAAGGAAAACAACATCACGAAGGAGGATGGATCTTTCTATGAGTTTGGCGATGATATTCCTGAAATGCCCGAGCGCAAAATGACGGATCAGATCAACAAGCCGATCATGCTGTGTCGTTTTCCGGCTGAGATCAAGTCATTTTATATGCCTCGTTGTCCGGAAGATAACCGACTTACTGAGAGTGTGGATTTGCTTCTGCCGAACGTTGGTGAGATTGTTGGTGGATCTATGAGGATCTGGGACCTAGAGGAGCTGATGGCAGGCTACAAGAGGGAAGGCATTGACCCAACACCATACTTCTGGTACACCGACCAGCGAAAATATGGATCATGTCCACATGGTGGTTATGGATTGGGATTAGAGCGTTTTATCTGCTGGTTGCTCAACCGTTATCATATTCGTGAGGTTTGTTTGTATCCGAGATATTTAAACCATTGCAAACCTTAAATGATAACGAACTACGATGATGAATGAAAACTGCATTTAAGCTTGATTATGTAGGTCAATTTTCTATACTTTACTGTTTGTAGGTAATACAAATACAAAGTTTTAATTGCGAACTTTAAACTGTAATCTGAACATGTCTCTGCCTGAATAAATTTTTGAATTCAACAGAAAATTTATTTGACCAAGTTTCATCCCTTCAAATATTAAAATCAAGATTTTTCCATTTTGAAAATGACGATGCCCTTGTTTACGTTTAATTTTAATTTAATTTAATAAAACGTTTAATTCCATAAATAGCTTGGAGGTTTCATCAACACTTCACCTTTAATTACTTAATTGAAAACAGTACCTAGACCTGGAAACAACTCAGTAAAATCGAACATTCGATTTTATTCACCTACTTCCTCCGGTCAATCATGTTCGCTGAGAAAATTTTATTGTATATACGCGTAAATTCATGGCTTGGAGCCTTTCCTTTTTACAATAAAACAACGCGCACCTTCGAATCACTGCTAGCAATATTCCTTTTAGTTGTGATTATCATAACTTCCTCTCAATTATGTGACACTTATCATGGGGTAGTAGCAACAATTGAAAATAACAAAATAATACTATTCCAAATTCTCATCCAACCCATCCTGGATGTGATATTCGTATGGCAGACAATGATCTCCTTAAATTTTACCCTTCGAAATAAGCTACAAACACTTTTCGACAATTTCAATCTAATCGATAATGAACTCCATACCCATTTTGGTGTTATCATAACAGAACCGAAACGGCGTACGGTCTTAAAATATTTCATCCTGGCAAACATCTTTCTTCGTCATACATGCTTACGATTGTTTTGTAGCCAGTTCAAGCTATCCTTTGTGGACTCTACTTTTTTTGAATATTGGTAACGCCTTGTGCTTTTACATTATATTAATCAATGAAAGTATTAAAATTTTTATCTTACTTGGAATTTTACATCGAATTGAAATTTTAAACGTCTTATTAAGGAAAATGACTAGTACGGATGAAGTCATCAAAGATATCGACTATGTGTTTTTCTTACAGTGTAAAATAAGCGATTTAATTGATGGATTTAATGCGACTTATGGTTGGAATATTA
Organism: Mimaenictus wilsoni; assembly: GCA_027575185.1. Lineage (NCBI taxonomy): Eukaryota > Metazoa > Arthropoda > Insecta > Coleoptera > Staphylinidae > Mimaenictus > Mimaenictus wilsoni. The sequence goes on along the minus strand of JAODAC010017078.1, from coordinate 13,438 downwards.
TGCTCTCAATTGGACAAACACAAGGATACATTTTGCGCTTCTTTATATTGTTTTTAAATTTGGATACAATTGATGGCGATTATAGTATGATTACATTATATTTTCTAGCAATTTGGAGTATATATTCTTTGGTAACTTCACGATTTACACAAATAATGCAATATTGAATGAACATTTTTTTTTTCAGACAGAAATTGTATTAATCGCAATATGTTGTGAAAAGGTGCGAAATAATGGAGATGGTACAGCAAAATTGGCATTTAATGCCTTACACCGTTTTAGTAATATTGTCCAATTGCGTAAGAAGTTTTATTCATTTACTCAACAAGCATTGACAAAACGCCCAAAATTTACAGCTGCTGGATTTTTCCAAATTGATGTCGCAATGCTCTTTGTTTTATTTAATCTTACAACTACTTATGTTATTGTAATTATTCAGTTTTCTACTTACCAGAAATAGAATTTTATTATAGGCTATTATAGATTGCTTAGTATTAAATCAATAAATAAGAAGGAATGAAAAAATATAATATGAATAAATAGCCAGTAGTACAAAATAATTAATTGTAATACTTAGGGCGACATCTACTGTTCAATTTTAAAAGTTATGGAAAACTTGATTTCCTCATTTTAAGTATTGCTACTAGTTCATAGATGTCGCATGCAACCTTAAATTTCAAATAATTATTTATTGCATATTGCAATTAACGAAATATAAAATTCCAGACACAATAATAAATAATAATGTTAAATTTATTGCTGGTCTGCGGTCGAGGACACAAATTAGGTTGATTTATGCGGCCAATTCGACAAAATCTATGCTTATATTTATTTTTAATACCAAATTATTTATTTAAACTTTAATACTTACGTTGTTTAAATGTATGTAGTGTTAGTATCGATGTACCACGTTTCCCTAACAACGAATATTCACCCCATTTCACATTTTCAATGCGTTACATCAATACAAACAAACACAATCTAGTGTCAGGTCTTCCACTCGATGAAACAAAACAATTTAAACAAAGTACGCTCTTGTCACACGTTCACACGTACGCAATAAGTGTAAACCTTTCGTAATGGACTGGAAATATATCTTATCAATGGCAGAGGCAGCCGACGATTTGGAGGAGGCTCAAAAAGACGAATTACTTAACACTATTGCCTGGTATGACTTTAGCAATGATAAAGTTGATATGCGAAAGCACGCAGCTTTGCTAAGGATCTGTCAGGTGATAATGAAATATAAATCCGAACAAGTTGAAGCTTTGTTTGCAGAATTGGATGAGCTCGCTGTAAAACAGGCGGAAGAGGAAGCAAAAACTCGAGATTCTGATGAAAGAAGTAGCAAATCTAAAAGGTCTTTAGATAGTGATGGTAATTAAATCAAATTTAATTGTTATTACCTTGTTAATATATTTTTCTGTTGAAGAACAAGATATGAGATTTCGTGATCTGAAAACAAAATATCGAAAGCTACAGAAACATATTGATGATCAGAAGGAAGAAAATGAGAAACTTAACCAAAATGTGAAAATGTTAGAACAGGAACGTGTTTATTTACAAAAAGAACTTCGTAATTCACATAATCGTGATGATAGTGCTTCGGATATATCGGAAACTGTGAAAGATCAACAAAGAAGTTTGATGGATAATGTTCAGCAGAAAAACGCGCAAATTTCCCAACTTTTAACCGATATTGAAGTATAACAAATGCAATTTGATGTTTCAAAGTCTTAAAAGAGTACAAGTTAATTAATTTTGTTTCCAGAATGTCGAAAGTGATAACTTACAACTACGTGCTCAGTTATCAAGTGTCAGAGATGATCTTTCAGATGCTACTGAAAAAATCGAAACAATTTTAGAAGAAAACAGTAATCTTAAAAACAAATTAGAGACTCTTCAGGAATCAAATAGTAATTTGTCGTCCTTGTTACGGGATTGTAAACATCAGGTTGATGATCTGTTGGAGGAGAAAAAAAGACGGGAATTGGAATTTGAGCAATTTGCAAAGGAAATCGATACACGAGTCGAACACTGGAAGGTAAATACTTAGATTTCCAGTAAATAATTACTGAAGTTAATCAACCCTCTTTCCTTGCCTACAAATTGTCAAATACCCGCTTCAAAAAACTTTTCAGAATGTGCTTGATGGAAAGAACAGAGAAATCGATCAATTAAAGTCGAAAACTAAGCAAAGTTTTACGGTTTCGCATCCGATTAGTGGAAATTCAGCCAAGCAGAAAACCGGAGGTCCGGTAGAGCTTTGTATTGACGAGACTCAAATTGTGGAACTTCAGAAGACACTTGTGGAGCGCGAAGAAAACATTGTATTACTCCAAAAACAATTGGAAAAGGCTACAAAAGAAATGCTCAAGTCTGCACAAGTACTTAAAAATATTACAAAAGAACGAGATGTTTATGGAAAGAAATGTGAGAAAATTAATTCCATGGCTAGGGATTTGCGAAAGCAATTGAAGGGAGCGCACCAGAGGAGTCAGGTGTTGGTTGAGGATATTCGTTATCAAGAAAAGCTGTTGAAGGAGAAGGATAATGATGTAATATTTTATATTCTTAAACACAAGCAGTTATTTATTATTTTTGACTAAAATGATTTATTTTATTTACTTTTTAAAAGGTTTCGTTCCTTTTTCATTTCATTTTCTACTTTTAAAATCTTTAATAAAGCTTTTAACAATGAATTCAAACATTTTTAGATAAATGACTTGGTTAAAAAAATAGAAGAACCAAATTTAAAGAAAGTTTTAAAAGAGTTGGAACAAGTAAAAGGCGAAAAACGAAACAAAGAAAAGAAAATTGCAGATTTAGTTAGAAACTGCAACAAGTTGCAAAGTTTTTCAGATAATTTTGAAAAAGAAAATGTTGCATTACGGTAAAATATGGCTTTATATACTTCCTCGTTTTTTTGCACTTCACTCAATTTCATTTCCAGTGATCGCTTGGGATTAACAGAAGATGATTTTGTAAATACAAAATGTTTCAACAGTCACCAAAAACGCAATAAAAAACTAATGGAAGATTTGAGAAATAAACTAGAGACGTGCGAAGAAGAGAAATTACAATATCGCATGGAGTTACAGAAACTATCGAAAATTATATCGAATTTAAGCGATCAATTATTAGATTTGGGAGAAACTCCAATTGTAGAAGGCCAAGAGATTAATGTCTCAAATCTACGAAGTGATTCAAAGGACCAGGATGATGAGAGAACTGAAAATATTTCTAAATCTGAATATAATACACTTTTGGAGGAAAATGATGCTCTTAGAAAAGGTTTACATGAAATTTTGGATAGTATGCAGTCAAAACAAGGTATTTGTTAAATTTATATTCAAATATTTCGTAAAGTTAAAAACTTAAAGTATGTTAAACTTATTGGTATCATTAATGAAGGTACACATTTTTACAAAATGTTTTTTTTTGCTTATCGTTAGCAATTTCACCAAGAGAATTAAAATCGGAAACGTTGGAATCGCTTCTGAGAGCACTAGATGCCAAGCACGTTTCCGGTTGGTACCATCCAGCGATGCGAATGCAGGCCGAAGTGCACACATTGCAGGGCTCTAATGCGACCTTACGCGAACAATTGCGTCTCGCTCGGAAGGAAATCGAGGTCTACCGTGAGAAATCCAGCCAGATAATTACATTGGATTCGAGTAACTTCGCGTCTTCGAATGCAAATGTCATTGCCAAGTTAAATAATCACCTAATAGATGTTTTAAAGGTTGAAATTTTGACATTAGTTCATTGCCAATTAATTAAAATCTTAATATTTTTATTTTTAGAGGTCTAATTACTCTAATGATGAAGAAACAAATACTATTCTTGTTCAGAAATTAGAATCGTTTAAGAAAGAGTTTTTAAATGTTCAAGAACAACTTGGTGTACTTTATAATCAATATATCGAAGAAAAACAGACATGGGAGAGTGATTTAGCGGTAACTACCGAAAAATTGAAAGAAATGGAAGCTAATAATGTGGTGATGGAGTGTAAATTAAGTACTATTCAATTATTAACTAATCCAGTGACTGAGGAAGATGTAAAGATTAAAACGACAGCTGAATCTGTAGCTCAATTGGCTATAATGAATAGGAAATTTGTGTTTATGGATAATTTAGAGAAACGCTACAAGAATGAAATTAATTCTCTAAGGAATTCTCTGTTGGAGGGTAATAAAAATTCGTGGAAAACTATGAATGAGTTAAAAGAAATTAATTTGAAATTAACTCAAAGGGTAAAAATGTTTGAGAATTCATTAGTTGATAAAGTAATACCAGAGGATTTTGCAAAACTGCAAAATGATAATGATACATTACTGTTGAAAAATCGTGACTTGCAAAGAAGTATTACCGAAATCCAGGAGATGTTTAAAAATGATCTTGAACATTCCCAGAAGAAGATTCAATTATTGGAAGATGAAAAGCGTGAATTAGTAGAGAAATGCGTTCAAATTCGTCGTGGTTCAACTAGTGATGATGATCTTCAGGCAAAGTTGGCTCAATCGCATATTAATGAGACTACTGAGAGACAAAGGGCGAATCATACGAATAGTCTCTATGAATTGGTCAAAGAGCAATTGTCCAAGTCTGAGGAACGTCATCGGGAGTATCAGAAATACAACGGAGAATTAATGCAGAAAAATCTCAGCCTGCAAGAGAGCGTAAAGTCCCTCGAAGATATCGCCTGCCAATATGTGGACAAAGTTGTGTATCAATCTTTGCAAGCGGATAGAGACAAAGTGATGGAGCAAAGTCAAATGGCGAATCGTGAATTGGGCGAGTTGCAAGCGGAGATGGGTGTTATGCGGACGGATATGGCGACGCGGCAGCTTTGGAGGAATTTGGATCAATACGAATGCCACAGTCTGCGCCATCAAATTGTCGATTTACAAGCGACAAGCGACGATAAAGCTGTAATTGCTCGACTATCTAACGATGTGATAATGGCACGAATGGCCGAGGCGGAAGTGCGTAAAAAGTTGGATGAAATGGTTGTGGAATTAGCAACGGCAAAGCGAGATAATCAAGCGCAAATTAGTAATCTAGAGAATGAGAATAAGAATTATGTTGCTACAATTGAGGCTATTCGAAGGAAAAATAGGTAAATTCAAAAACTATTCATAATTTGCTGCCATAATCTGCTTTCAACTAGTTAGTTTTTCTCAGAAACTTTCTATAAAACCACAACTTCATCCTTACACTTTATCTCAGAAAACTAACCTTCTTTCTATTGATTCTGGACTAACAAGTTGCAAGGAAAAGACTATGAATGTTTTGCGATGTGTATAAGAAGCCCCCGTTAAAGTAGGGAGGCTTTACAAAAATTGCACTCGAATTCCTGAAAGGAACTGGGTGCGGGTATCATTTGGGTGTCAGCATGAATGTCCTCACTAGACGCTCATCGGTACATTCCGCTCCCCTAGACAAAGAAGGGCGAACTTTATTTTGCCCTTATTCATATAAGCAGAACCTTGCGTATTAGGGTTCAGAATATTTTGAGCGCCTTCTCGTGGCGAAAATCTCAAGTAAAGCTTTCTCTGAAAACTATTAGGTGTCTCTAGTAGGTTGAAACTAACTTATTTTCCGTAAATTCTTCTATAATAATCGCGTTCTCTTGTTCTGTTATGTTTATAATTATTGATCAAGTCTGGCATTCCATAGTCATTCCTTGTAGACTTCTATACTAACTTTTAATAACATGTTTGCTCTGAATGTGGGAGGACTTTAAATTCTAGAAGATTCTAAAGTTGATGGTTCATTTAATTCAAAGTCTAGAAAATTTGTTTTATTTTTACATTTCAGTCATTTAGAATTAATAATAAAACAACAACGTCAACATTACTTCGGTTACATTCCGTACACCAGCGAAGAAAAGATGGTAACGAGAATTAATGCGATTGTAAATGAGAAGCGCCACATGAACGATGTTTGCACGACGGTGGAGCAAAACGAATTCGATTCACGGTTGCTGAAAGAAACGCTGGAACTGAAAACAGACGTGCTAAACGAACTCAATCAAATGATACGAGACGGCGATGCACAAGCGCGCGCGTTGGAAAAATGGTTTCTAGATAAGACTAACGTTCAATTGCAGGTGTGTACTTTGCAATTGGCAGTTGTTTGTAATTTTGCAATGTTGAAGAAATAATATTGAAAAAGATAACGCATAATGAGGAGCACATAATCGATTTTGTCTTCGTTTTACAGGAGCTGCGTTGTCGTCGACAAGTCGAGTTCAAAGAGGCGCAACTGAAACAAGCAAATGCGCGTCTTTACGATCAAGAGCATCAAATTGCGCAACTCGAAACCGAGTTGTTGCAGACATTGTGCCTGGGGGTAAGTGCCGAGAATGCGCCCATTTCCGCGACGCGAATAGATAATCGTGTGCAATTGACGGCAACGCCGGCGACTGTAATTGAAATTACGCCACCGAAGAAAATCGACACTCATCACGTGGATACGCAAACATCATTAAATTCAAATTCGAATGGAACAAACGGGCCTGCTGGGACGAAAACGGTGGCCACAAAGGCGGCAAATTCAGATAATGAGGAGGTTTTCAAATGTAAGCAAACCTGCGAGCATTTGCAGGTTGAATTGGTGAGAAAGGACGAGGAAATCAAGCAGCGCAGTGACGAAATGCAGAAGCTGAAGCAGAAACTTCTTGAATTGGAAATGAGCATCAGTCTGCTGCGACAACAAATGGGTGATAAACAAAGTCAGATCAGTTTCTACGAGAAACACATTTTGGACTTGCAGCAAACCAAGTTGGACACTCAGAAAGAGACACGTATTCTTGATCAATTACAGCAGACTCTTGCTGAAAAAGAGCGTATGATCTTTGAGTTACAATCACTTTTGAAGAAGGATCGTGATGAGCATAGTCGCGCTGCGGTTTGTTTCCAGAATGAACTAAAAGAGCTCCAAGCGCAGATTCAACAACAGGAACAGACTAAGGAAGAGTAAGATTTATCGCTGCATTGTGGAAGTTGGGAATAGATTTTGTATTTTATTTGTTGCAGGAAACATGCCCCAGCACGTGTTGCAGTCGAGTTCTACATTCAGCAAGTGCACGCCCTGGAAAAACTCACAACTGAATTGCAAACGTCTGTGAGCACTCTGGGGTCGCAGTTACAGGCCAGCAGGGAGGAATGTGGTCGATGGAGGACACTTTCAAGTGACCGACTACGTAGTCTTGATGAATTAAGAGTCCAGTGAGATTTAATTTTTATTTCTGTATTTTTTTGCGATTTTGAGCTGATTTCAGAGCGAATTCTATAAAAATACGAGGTTTTTAAGAATATTAACAAAAAAATCCCTTAATTTAGTCCGGCTAGTGATAGTAAGACATCTTCCTCCTTTATAGACTTGAAGAGCAACATAAAAACGAACTAGCAGCATATAAAAATGAGTGCGAAAAATGGCGCAGTGAAGTGAAAACTCTGCAGCTATACATTAGCGACTATAAACAGGATATAATAGATCTGCGTCCAAACATCGAGAAGGAGCTGAAGGATAAAGACAATAAAATTCACGAGTTGTTGATTACCCTCAGACAGTTAAAGGTGATTAAAACCGACATAACGACGTGGAAATGTCGGTAATTTCACGTTAATATCCGCTCCGCTTTTTTGCAGACGGAACTCCGCAGAAAAGGCACAGTGGCACCGCCGCCAACACAGCGCACCGATGAGAATCTCGACGAAGTTAAGGAAAACCTGCTGCGCGAACAAGAAGTATTAAAGAAGCGTTGCGAGCAGCTGCTCAGCCGTGAGAAGAGCGCCCGCGAGGAAATTCGCAGTCTTAAGGGCCAATTGATGAAACGTCCTGCGATGTCGTCGGCACGCAGCGAGGGCACCACCACTACGGCTTCCGTCAAGGAGCAGCAGGCACGTCGTATTCAAACGCTCGAGAAAGAAGTCAATGATCTGCGCGAAAAACTAGAGCGCGAGGTGGCGGTGAACGAAGTACACAAGACAAAAGTATCGGCGGACTTTGAGAAGTGGAACAAGCTGAAGCACTGGCAGCAGACGGCTGAAAAGACCAAGGTCAAGCTGAAAGAGAAGAGCGAGGAATGCGAGAAGATTCAGGCAACTTGCTCCAGCTATCGGATGCTCATCGAGCGCCTTGAGCGCGATAAGCATAACTTGGAAGTGCGGTTAAAGCACCTCAAAGGAAGCGTGGTGATGCCGGCGACCGGAAGTAGTGGCGCTGACGGTGGTGGCGATGCATATATGATGGCCGCTGCATGGGAGACGGAAAAGACGAAACTAAAGGCGGAAATTAGCACACTGCGCGGAAAAGTCGAGCAGCAGCAGCATCACTCTGGTGCGCTCAGCTCAGCGATGCTACAGGATAAACTCGAGGCGCAGGAGAGGAAAATTGCAATATTGGAAATTTCTACACGCGTAAGTCGAACGTAGACGTAGCTTTATTTCAGAGTGTACATGTACATATGGGTTTATGTGGTCTAATGCCATTTTCGAGCAATTCCTATCTATTCTGGAATTTGATTGAACCTCAACCAAATGCCACCAATTGGGGTGAGCACTATTCCTTTAGTTTCCATCTTCAAAGGTAATATCGTCTTTTCGCTAAGAGTAAATCGATAGTGCTGGAGAAACTGGGCCAGGGCTAGTTTAGATTGAACCATTGCAAAACGCATTCCTAAAAAATTTATAAGTATCAATGAAATTTTGTTGAGTGAAAATGTATTTATTATACAGACCTATACAAATCCTTGGACCATCCCCAAACGGAAGAAAAGCATATTCCTTGATATCCTGCCGGTTTTCTTCGTTGAAACGATTGGGATTAAACCGCTCCGGCTCGGGATAAAATTCGGGATCACGATGTAAAGCCATAGCCGGTATAAGCACAGATAAACCCTTTTCAATGAAAAGGCTTGTTTCGGGTACTTGATAACGCTCTGTACACTTCCGTAGAAACACAGGAGCTGGGGGATATTTCCTCAGGGATTCTAAATAAAATATAATTATAGTTACTAGTACAAACTAATTTCTCTTTATCGTTAAAGATAATAGTTACCTAGAACAACTGTTTCAAGATACTTCAATTCGCCGACGGCCTCATACGTTAGTTCATTTTCATATTTAGTGAGGACTCTTTCAAGTTCATCCCGTGCTCGATCCTGAATATCCTTGTTTAATGCCATCTCCAGCAGAGCAAAGCTAATCGTCGTCGATGTCGTTTCGAAGCCGGCGAGGAAGAAAATAAAAGCCTGCGCCGCAATTTCATTCATTGTTAGGCCAGTCGTTGCCGCAGTCCCCACAGGAATGCTCTCTTTCCCTCTGACGTCCTTTATTCTCCCGGATGCGTCCGAATCGTTAGTAGAACAATGGTTTAATGACACTGTGTGGGTATCGCCGCGCATCTGAATCAACAGCTGGAGGAAATCAGGTCGAGACACATTATGCTGCTCGCGATATCCAACCGTATCCTCGACAACCTGCTGGAAGAAGCGGGAGACGCTCGGTGCGAATACTCCCAACCGAAGCAATTTCGCCAACGATGGGAAGCTGCGGATAATAACCATCTTAAAGGCGTCTGTGGGTGTCTGCGTAAATGCACGTCGGCCCATCTTGCGAAATTCAGCATCTGGATTGCTCAAACTGTTGCATTCGATACCGAACGCACACGAGCCTATCACATCCGTAGTAAAACGTGCTAATACATCCTTGATTTCGACATTTTCATCCGTAGAACTGAGATTTTTCAATAATTTCACCATGTCATCGCCACAACTTTTGATCGTATCAAACATATACTTGGTTTTTCCGGGCGTGAATGCTGGTGTGAGTTTACTCCGGAGGTTTTTCCATTTCGGACCACTCAACGAAAAGAGATGTGCACTTACCGGATCATTTTCCTCATCGTAATAAATACCACGATCGTGGAAATGGCGAAAGTCTTTGCCTAAGATACACTTGATCAAGTGAGGATCGATAGCGAGAAAGACTTTTCGCGAGAAAAAATAGATTCCGGCGTATTTATATCCGTTGCTTTTCATCTTTGCGTAGATTTCGCAAACTTTGTCGTTGACGCTCTCCAGTCGGAAAAGAACCCGGTACATGTTTCCGAAAGGAAAACTTGGTGGTAATGTTGGGACGAAACGACGGCGCCAATATTGAAATGCATTTTGGTAGCAAATATAAATCAAAGTCACCAGAATTACACTCAAGATTAAAAACATTTTTCTTGTTTGTCAACTTATTAAATGTTGATTCACTTATTGTTATATTCACCTCTTCGTTTGAGTATCAACCAATGGCAGGCAGTCTAATGACTAACAGAAATTTGCTAACAATTTCCTTTCCCCATTGTTTTCTGCTTTTTACAGGGTGGTGGAGAAGTACGTGCAGGAATGGAGCGTATACAGAATGCAAATGTTGCTTTGCAGAAAGCAAACTTACGACTTGAAGCCGAAAGCTTGGATCTACGTCTAGATTTAGAAAAGTCTACCAACGAACTTCCACATCTTCGAGAACAAATCACTTATTTGGAAAAGTATACACTTTTTTCTCACTTTATCTAAGACTTTGTAGAACACCTTGTAGAAAATTTGCAGAATTGCTTAACTTTGCACACGCAAAATATTTAACAAAGCAATCTTGCACGCACCATTACTGATCGTAAACTAGACAAGTTTTCATTTCCAAGACTTGACTTGAGTTTTGGAATCATTTGGATGTACCGGATGTACATTGTTTCGCTCAAGTAGAGATCGAATAGAGGTGAAAGTGGTCTAATCTTTTCCTTTTCCCAATGCTTGTTTTTAGTACAAGTAAACTATATTAGCAACTGTTTTCACAGTCTGACGAAACTTTCTCTACATATTTATTGCGTTAATTATTAAAAGCAATTTGTTGGCAACAATAGAAATAATTGAATAATAGTTCTTTGTATTTCTATTTTTCTACACCAACAGCTATATTAAACTTTTGAAAGTAAATACACCTGAAGAAGTAACGGAAGAAGGAAAAGAAGGAAAGGATGCAGCATCAACTTCGGGTTTAGTGGAAACTAAGCGTGTTGCTGAATTGGAAAGAACTGTATTGGTTTTAAAACGAGTTGTGGAAAAACTGCAAGTTGAAAATAAAAGATTGACGAATGGTTCTTTACGGACGTGTACTTCTGATCGGGGGGTAATGTCTTTAAGATGACACAAAGCTGGAAATAGTGTCACTGACTTATGTAAAATCAAATGTGTTTTCCTTAGAATTCCGCAGAGCGTTTCAAACGGGAATATGGCAGATTGAAGCAGCAATTTGATGAAAATGTTGAAAGAAATGCCACGCTTGAGAAAGAGCTAAATTTGGCTAATCAAAAATTGAAAACTTGTGAGAAAAATGGTAACAGCGGCGGCAAGAACGGTAGCAGTGAGGATGTTGAAAAGTATAAAGAAGAATTAAATATGGTCAAGGAGCAGTTACATAACAAAGGAGAGTTGTTGGAAAAAGTAAAACTGCTTCTGCAAAGGGCAAATGTTAAAGAAAAAGCTTTACTGGATCAGGTATGATACTTTGGAACTCCAAATATTCAAAATCCAATGATTCAGATTTTTTATTACCTTAAAAGTATTGTATTCCTTTGTAAAATAGTCAAAAAAAAAGTTGGTATGTATCGAAACTTTCGTTTCAATTTTTGGCCATTGTTTATTGGCCAAAATTCGAAACCGCCGTCTGTATGTGAAAATATGTTAAAAACCTAGTAAATGTCGTCCTGAACGTGTTTCGAAGTTTCAGATGTATCGATACATCGAGTAAAAAACGTATCAATACTTTTGCTACTTTTATTTCAATATTCTCGGATGTTGATAATGTCGATGCCCATTCATAGGTAGCTTTTTAGTTTTTTCCGACCGCTAGCAGACAGAGGTTAATGATATGAATGTTTGATTTGAATACTTGGAGTATAGTTTGCTATTTTAGTAGTAATCTTAATATATTTCTAAGATAAGTAAAATATTCCAGGTAAATACATTAAAAGGACTAATAGACTCCAAGTAACATGTACCATTGTAAAATATTGTAAATTTATTTCAAAACTTGAAATACATCAATAAAAATTAATATTTATTAAAAACATTGTTGTTCAAGTCTATGAATACGTATCGCTAGCCCAAGTAGCATGTTATAATGAACAAGGTCGCAATCGTTTAACTTGATGTACAGGATAGCGTACGTAGATAACGCAGTCTGTTAGTTGAGTAGCGTTCACGTTCACTATGTTAGTGGTTGAACCACATTGAAAAGAGTGGCTGGTTGTGAGACGCGAGTGTTGTAGCGACAGCGCCACTCTTAAAAATGGCTTTGATTAAATCGAAGCTGCACGTGCTCGCTCCGAAAGTAAATGATGTGCGAGTTTTATACAATTTATATGCGAAGAGAACGCATTTCCACTACCAGTCTGATGAAAAATGTGATATTCCCGGTAAGTTTTCCTACATTTCCTTTATTACAAAAGTTGCAACTAGAACTAGGCGCTGACGTCGACATCAGCTGTTCAGTCCTCTGCTCATGGGTCGCCTCCATGAGTGTACGCATGCGTAAGTCGCTCAGAAGTTTACGCATACACGTTTGAGTCACTATGTTAAATGGCGGTAAATTTAAAATATCTCGTTTCCAGGCGAAAGGCAAAAGATGAATATGATGCAGGCGATTAACAATGCGATGGATATTGCGTTGCGCACGGACGAGACGGCGATGGTTTTCGGCGAGGATGTCGCCTTTGGCGGCGTATTTCGCTGCTCGATGGGGCTGCAGGCGAAGTATGGGAAGGCGAGGGTGTTTAATACCCCGCTGTGCGAGCAGGGAATTGTCGGCTTTGGCATTGGCTTGGCGAACGTGGGCGCCACGGCGATCGCGGAAATTCAATTTGCCGATTACATATTTCCGGCTTTCGATCAGGTCGGTAGCATTTCAGCCCCAAACACAATACGGCGCCTACAGCCATTCAGCTAGGGCCAGATTGCGATTAAATTCCGCGTGCTTATTTGCAGCTGGTGAACGAGGCGGCGAAAATGCGATACAGGAGCGGAAATCAATTCGATTGCGGCAGCTTAACGGTGCGTGCGCCCTGTAGCGCCGTCGGTCACGGCGCCCTTTATCATTCGCAAAGTCCTGAATCCTATTTTGCACATACTCCTGGGATGAAGGTATACACAGATTTTTTTCTTAATATTTCTTCATTAAATTGGTATTTTAAGTATAAATTGAGGTATTTCTTTGGTTTCGATATATTTAATACATATTGGACGTATGAAATGAAATATCATATATGTATTGCTTGATACGGTATATGCAGCTCTGTAAGAAACTATACAAGAAATGTAGAGATTAATTGATTAGAATTAGAATTGATATGGTATCGATACATCGATACTTGCAATGGTTCA
>JAODAC010017067.1:0-19547 GCA_027575185.1 Mimaenictus wilsoni | reverse complement strand
AGCTTACGAGCTCACATTCTGGGATTCTGACCATGAAACACCACCTATATGCTCGAGGAGTTGCGAAGGGCGTTTATACGGAAGGAAAGGCTGAGAACGAAAATCGTCAGCTGGGTTCTATTGAGAAATCTGGTTAACTATCTAAGAGGCACCAGGGATACATGAACAGAACGTACAGTGGGCAAAGCCGCAGTGCTGTTGGATGGTGAACGCACTCCACCTCACATTAAAAACGTTCAATTCACGATTTATCACATGGTATAAACTAATTCCTGTAAAATCTGAATAAATGAGTAATTCATTTATTTACAAATGGTACAATGTAGAAAGTATACATATGTATAGTATGAACAAAATTAGTCGTAAACAAAAAAAATGGAGATAAGGTATTAACTATAGTATCATCAAATATTATTGGCAAAGGCATCCCCTTACAAGTTGCAGATTATGTAAATCAGAGGTGGAGACGACCGAGCACCTACTCTGCAATTGTGCATCCCTAGCAGCGGAAAGTCTTTCTCTGCTGGGCAGCGAGCAGCTAAGTCTTGCTGAATTCAAGGGGAAGTCGGTCAGGGAGATTCTAGCCTTTTCAAAGGTGATCTCCGTTATTGGCCAATAGTCTTGATCCATTCACAATAGATTGAAGTTGGTCGCAGTGCTAATGAGGTTGACCGCCCAGGATTAATTAAAAAAAAAATCATCAAATATTGGTAAATCTTAGTTTAAGATCATCAGAACTAAAACTTGAGTGGGGTCGGTAGTAAAACAGCCGGTTAACAATTTATGGCGCACTAACTAAACAGATGCGTTTTGAAGCAATCGTTCGATGTCCATGTGCCCCATTAAAAAATGTGCTAGCCCAATTTTTTCGTTAGGCTAAAAGAGGGAGTCTTTAGATTGAACCTCTATTTCATTGAATAACTAGAATAAGTCAAGAAACGAATCATACTTGAGTGAGACGAGGCAACACACAAGCGTTGTCCATAAAAAGAACATCAGCCAACTTGTTCGAGGTTGCGCCTTTCATGTCGTATTTTGATTTTGTTAAGTGTTTTGTTATTATTTTATTTTTGTTTCATTTTATCAATTTATTAAATAATTCGGGAAATAAGAAAAACAAAAATTCCTCATATTTCAAACACAATATATTTTATGAACATAATCTGCTCTGAAGCAAATCAAGCATATTTTATCATTTTTAAAAATAATGCTTTGAAAATAATAATTATTTCTGAACAATTTTTAAGAAGCTTAGCAAAATTTTTGTCTTGATTATAAAAACATACGTCGTACGGTTATTTAAATTTTACTGGATTCAATATTTTTCTTGTGTTTAAAATTTTCACCATTTCGTAGTTTGTTGAAGTTTTATTGTGTGTTTATTTCTAAAATGTCTATTGAACTGGATAATTGGACCAGCTGCTTATCACAGAACGTACTAATCCTGATTGAGCGGAATCCACTGTATGCAATGTATATAATGTGCATAATAAATTTGTATTAATTCACGATGCGAAAATACATAGATATATAAATATAAATTTAAAAAATGCGACCTTCCTGCTGGATCAAGCTGACTGCATACCAACTGCTAAAAGCAAATACATTTAAATCATGTTGTATTTTCAAAGTTCTTTTTGTGGACAACGCTTAAGATTATGTGGCTCGCACGAGTATAATTAGTTTCTAGCCTGATTCTAGGCATATACCAATTTTCAAGCAAATCCCCTCGTTGTTAGATCCCTGAAAGCTGTGCTCGCGTCGCCCAAACGTTCTGGCTGCTTGAGATGATTACTAAAAATCGCTATTTTTACGCTCTATCATTACATTGTTTATGTTGTTAATTTGAAGTTATACAAATCATTTCTATTTAGAAAAGATCATATTTCTGGTTTGTAAATACTTGCTGAAATTATCTGTAATGTTCTCCAACCGCTTCCACCCATTTCTTTCACGTAGTCGTCTTTTCACACTTGTACTTTATTACCTTTCATTGTTGCCCTTTTGCGGACGGCGGCAGCATATGAGATATGTGTTATGAGTTTTGTTTCTCGGCTTCTCGGTTGTCGGCGGCGGCAATATGTGGACGCGCTCGTAATTCATCCGCCGCCTCCGTTGTCGTCGCGATGCGGAGAAATTTCGATTTCTTCGGACGTGCGCTGGGCGGCATGTCGCCGGCGTCGGAATATATCGTCCTGCCGCGAGAGGGTATAATACGTGCCTCGGTCACCGCCCCCCTCTCGACGCGACGCGTCGATTGCCGATGAGAAGCAGCACCACGGTGCAGGTCAGGGGGGAGAGAGAATCGCGGCAAAGTTGCGAATTTATGACCGACCAAAGGATTTTCTAATCTTTCGCTTTTTTTTTTCCTGGTGCTCTGTAGCCAAGCAGCATGCAATCAAACTTCGATCATAACTTCGGCGTAGTTTTTCGTTTCCGCTCCACTCCGCGCTGAAAATTTCGGCCCTCCCGATTCCTAGTCCATTCGTAGGTAATTAATTTAATTGGGCGTAGGAGCGTATCCTCAATTGAGTCGCTAAAACCACCGCGCCGAGCGGCTATGCATGTGAATGAGATGCAATTGTGCGACGAGAAGACAGACACATCTGTTTCGATGTCGTGCACACACCCAAACACGTTGTTTCAAAGTGTGAAATTCGTTTCCGCACCACGACGACGCATCTGGGAGGAATTTGAAGGGTGGTTGGGCGATTAGTTGCGTGTAATTAATACGCGTTTATTTCGTAATAACTTAAGCGGCCGATTAGTCGGCGATTTGACGGGCGAGCGCATAAAAATCGCTTGCAACTATGCCGCCACGCAGCTGCCTGCGATGCGGTCGCTGCTTCGCCGGCCGTGCGTACTCAGTCAGCGCAGCGTACCTGCGCGTATTGATCAACGTATCAATTATGTATAATTGAAAAGCAAAGCGCGCTGGAGCCGCGGTTGTAATTGCGAATAGGCGCCCGTGCAATATTCGGTTTGATTTGAAGTTGCACGCTAACGACATACGCACACGGATGGCTAGGCAGATAAGTAGATGCGGGACTTAATTCGATTCGTCGTGCGTTGCTTGGCCGTTGGGAAGTTAGCAGCTAGTTCTGCAGCAGCAAATTATACTGTATATTATACATTTGTCTTTTAATGATTAAAATTTTCTGCGTAATTCTTATAATGTTTATTTCCACAAACTAACCAAAATGAATTAATTGATAATACATGCATTTTTGACCGGGTTTCCTTATATTACAGTAATGCCGTATGCGGAACCTTTAGTGGACTATGCACAACGGAATATTCTCCAGGTCAGTTACTTTACGTCTCTTATGTAATGCAAAGTAACCTGTATTATACAGAAAAAGAATGAAACATTTGTATAACGGAATTACGCGTATATGGCGTTGTCATTTATGGCTCAGCCCGCCCCCCTCTTCTGGAATTTTCTATTTTTGTTTTTCGCCGATTTTAACGTAACTCGTATTGATAAAAATAATTTCTTTACCTTTTGACGGAACAAGTTTGGTCGCCAGACTTTCCGTAAACTGCAGGTTTCACTGCATAATGATTTATTTCAACCTAAAACACTGCATTGTATTTTTTAAGTGGCATATAATAAATTCGCTGCTGAAAATTCCGCCGCTAACTTCCTATCGGCCACTGGTTGGCCAGTCAGGTTGGCGGCTGCTGCGATAAAATCGATGGCAGCAGGATAGGAGCAGCGCTCCGTGGCGTGGTGTGAAGAGGTCGGCGCGGAGTCGTCGGAGTCGTCGCGCGTTTTGACGTCAATACGATGTGCTGGGAAGCGCGCACCCGCGGCCAACCCACGTCCATCCCCCCGTTACTCCCGGAACGGTGTCCGTGTTTGTGTAGCTGTGTTAGGTGTTGCGTGTGTTGCACGGCCCACGCTGCCTCCGCCGCGGCAACTCTTCCACCCGCCGCCGACAGTACACCGCGCCGCGCGGATTCTCGTCTTTATCTCCCGGCAGCCCAACCGGTCGTCGTCAAGACGACCGGAGCCCGAGAGCAGCGCGCGTGTATGCGCTCCCGTTCGGCCGACGCTTTTCGCATTCTCCGCGTAAACAAAACGAACGCGACGAGGAAACAAATGCGAACGCAAAGGCAAACATTCGACGTAAAACATCAATTCCAGATGCCTCGGCGGAGCGCACCAGTTCTGGTTGGCCAAAGTTAGAGTTCTTCGTGCGTCGAAAGAAAACAAGATTCAATCATAACTTGTTGAAGTTGCTGAACATCGCCGCACAAACATGTTTGTGGTTTCCATTCTCTGCCACTTTTCAAAGCGTCTTTTTTCAACATTTATTTTTAATGCGATTCGTCCAGTCATATTTCATGATATTTTCACGAGTTTTGACTATATTTTAATATTAATTTTTACCTAGATCTAGATCTAATACCCAATTACAGCGAGTAAAATTCATACTTTATTCATTAATATGAAGTTTTCAATTTGATTAAGCGAAAGGAACCGTAAGCAAGATAATGAGAGAATGGTGTCGGAGATAGTAACCTTTTAAAATTGAATGCATCTTCCATTCGATTAAGATTAATTAGAAATATGCAGGAGTTTTGTTGAGTAATCTCAGCTACGTACGATAACTTAAATTCGATAACAAAAACTATAGGCATGTGCAGAGAATATGGAGATGTGTGATTGCGGCGTGAGTTTTGTAGGAGGGACAGTCCGCCATTTTGTAGCGTGATAGTAGGAGGCGCCTGTGGTGCGCATCCTACAGATAGTTGAATATCTGTGCGCATCACAGCTCATCCACGTTCGCGGTACGATGAATGCCGGCGCAGTGCTGCGCGTTATAGTGCGGGTATAGGAGGGGGCGTCGTTGCCACGACGACCGTCGCGCCGCGGCGTGTCTCGCACGAATCGCGCACCAGCGGCCGAAGAGTTCGACCGGTTTGGCGCGCGTGCGCCCGTGATTCTTCGCGGGCGCGAGACAATGCGCGGCTCTTCCAAGCTCATCCACGGCCAGAGTCCACGGGCCGTATTGTAATGTCGCTGGCACTTGCTGGTGAGGGGAATGGCGCGGAGCAGCGCGGGACGATTCACGATGCGCGGCGAATGATAGCGTACTGTCTGTGTTTGGGAAGACGCCCATTTTCGACAGACTAGATTCCTGCTCATCGTGCCCATCCTGTTCATCCTGCGACCAGCCAATGGGAGTATCGAAACTCAGAAAAACCGCATATACTTGAGAATCTCATATTGTCCTGCATATTCTCAGTCTATTTCGCTATCTATTGTTCAAAGCAACGAATGTTATAAATCATATCCACAATAAAGATCATTAGTTATTCCAATTTTGCCAATGTTATTTAAGTGATAGGTTCTGGGGGCTTTTAAAGGGTTATCATAAGTACAAGAAGTATTATATAAGATATTTCGAAGTCTTCGATATGTGAGTTCCAAAGCAAAGGTATTTTTGTGCCCTAACGCATAGGGTCCTCCATTTCATTCTTCACTTTCGTTGCTTCTTCTTCTTCTTCTTCGTTCACCCGCCTTGTCGTTGACCGAGCATAGGCCAAGGGCCTGTCATTCTTTCAGAAAATTTCTGGGTAACTATGAGCATATTAATTCCCTTTGGACAGGTTGCTAGCCTTGGCCAGGGTGAAGATCGTAAGCAGCGATCTTACCAACTGGGCTACTACGCTCATCACTTTCATTGCAATAGGGGGAATTGGGATCTATGGTGCACGTTGACACTAATCGACGAGAGGGAGGGGGTCCCACACTTTCCATAACTTTTCAGACACAGATGGCAAGACATAGAGAGAGAAAGAGAGAGATATCCAAACTTTTTCGGAGGGCTCCTTCGTTAACCAGAGAGTTATTTTTATGCCTCGTCAGCAAAGGGGCGCTGATATCTTCAAAGACATCCAGTTTATCCATAGATTGATGATTTTTCGAATCCTTCGATCGGTGGGTTCCAAGACAGAAATGTGCAAAATTTTTCGGAAGCCTCCTTCCTTCACCAAGGGAGGGGGGGGGGCATTTTTGTGTAAAGGAAGTTCTCGACTCGCGCTGCAGTGTGGGGTGACAAAAATAATTGCCCGCAAATATTTTTTAACACTTTTCATAACTATTCGATTTGTGGGTTCTTCCAAGGCAGTGTACAATTTTTTCGGAGAGTTCTTTCCTTGGGGTGTATGTAAATTGAGTGGGTCCCCCATAAGCATTCTTATGTCTTGTCGGAAACCATCCTCAATGCAGAGGGGATGACAAAGAGGAAACAAAATATATTTTTAATTTTCCATAGTTTTTCCGATTTAATCTGATTCTCATAGTAGCGTTTTAGGGGTTTGTTGATATCTTCAAATACATCCTGTTTATTATACCCCGTCCAGTCATGGATACATGATTTTTAGAAGTCTTCGACCCATGGAGTCCAAGAGATGTCTAAAGTTTTTGGAGGGTTCCTTCGTTGACCAGAGAGGTATTTTGTGCCTGATCAGCAGAGGGAGGAGAACCTGTCATTCTTGATTTTTTTTGCGTTGATATCTTCAAAGACATCCAACTTATTCTAACCCATCCGGGAATAAATTGATGATTTTTCGGAGGCTTCCTTGCTTTTTCAAGGGGCGGGGGCATATTTGTGCCTCATCGGCAGGCGGATGCCATTCTTGATTTTCTTTGCGCCTGCATAAAGGAGGAGGTGGTCACCATGGGCATTGCTTTGTCTCATCGAAATGAATTGATCCCTACCAATGATATTCCTGCAGGGGGGATGTCAAAAAATTGCCCCTAAACATATTTTTAACTTGACATAACCTTTCAGACACTAATATGCTTAATCTACCCCGTCCAACCAATGATAGCAGCATTCCCAAAATCGGCAGGACCTTGTACATACCCAAGGTATTCAACAACCAACTCTATCTACTCTATGCAATTTCAAGTCTGTTTCTACGCACACACGTCAATAATTCTGGCTCACTTTGTGCTTTTGTTCGAATGATTTACCTAAATGTTAGGGGGTCGACTCTATACGCGTCTATCAATTAGCGTCGCGACAGCTTATCTATCATTATGTAATCAATTTCGTAGCGTTAAGTGTCCATAAATTAGTCTTCCCGTTGGGTCTTGTGTTTGTTGAAGCCGCCGTCGTTGATGGTTGTCGACTAATTATGACCCTTCACCTTTGTTTGTTTTATCATTTATTGATACGGGGTCGTCGCGTCGGCGCCGTTACTGACAATTAATTGACGTGTTCATGTCCCATGATCGGTCACCCTACGTCCAGCTAATTACACACATATATCGTGTGTTGTATTGTTGGTACTTTCGGTGTACACGAAATTTCGTCAATGTTTATCTATTATATTGACAACATTCTCTAATATTAATTATAACTACTATAATCATTTTTATATGTGTACTTTACACTATTCATTGTTTGGTATTTATAGTATTTGTATACTAATGGAAATAAAATTCATTTGCGTGCTACTGTAGACATACTGTTGATTGATAGCTGTATCTCTTAGGTACAAGTTCGCGCATTCCGACATAGATGTCGACATCTGTCTGATATCATTCAATTTTATTTTGAAATAAACTACTAAAGGCTCACATTTTAGTCATGACTTCTCAAAATTTGTTTCACTGTCGGTTGTTTCTTTTAATGAGTGGGCGAATTTTGTTCAGCTGAATTTTCTAAATTGTTATCAGATATTTACAGATTCTGTTAATCTCTGTTGACCTTGTCTGGTGCTGGTATTTTCATCCCTCATCTGGGTTTTGACACTTTTTTTTGAACTTGTGATTTTGTGTGTCTTACTTCGGTTGAGGCTAAGGCTATTCTTTTTGCTATTGAATATATTCAGCATTTGTTAAAGTCTATACTTGATTCCCTTAATTCGGTAAATTTTTCATTTAAATCGTCTTGTATGATTTCAAGAATTAGAAGATTATTATTTGATTTGCAACATGTCAAATTATGTTGGATTCCGAGTCATTTTAAAATTCATGGCAACGAAATGGCTGATTTTCTTGCTAAAAGGGATTTAGATCCCTCACTTGTTTTCTCAAATTTTTATAAATCTCCTAATTCTGGTTTTAGTTTATTTATTTATTTAACAACCTTTTTTCTACCACCTAGTAGTGGTGTAAGGGATTAGTAACTTTCACCCGGCCCAATCCGGTCTCGCTACTGATGGTATTTGCTCTGAACTTTTTTGTGCATATGCGTTTTTTTTCCGGAGGCCGTTGCAAGCGAATCACCCAATCTTCATTCGCGTTTTTACCGTAAAACAGGAGTTCACGGACAGCGCCGCAGCCACTTGTTGAGAGGTCACCCATCCAACGCCTAGCTACGTCCGACGTTGCTTAACTGCAGTGATCTAACGAGCACTGTGCCCCACAACGCGGCAAGCCGCCGCTTCTGATTTTAATTACTATATTTTAAAAAAATGCCGCGTTGTGGAGCTGGGTACTCGTGAGATCAGTATAGTTAAGCAACGTCCGACGTAGCTACACGTTGGATGGGTGACCACTTGGTCTCCCCACTCAACAAGCGGCTGCGGCGTCGTCCTCGAACTCCTGACTTTGCGGTAAAAACGCGAACGAAGGTTGGGCGATTCGCGTGCAACGGTCCCCGGAAAAACGCATATGCACAAGAGTTCAGAACAGTACCATCAGTAGCGAGACCGGATCGGGCCGGGTGAAAGTTACTAATCCCTTACACCACTATGTGGTAGAAAAAGGTTGTTTATTAAATAAATAACTTAAAAAATATTAGGACGTTTGCTCCATGACATATTTAAAAAAGTTTCTTTCTCATCCTTTTTAATGTGTTAAAGGACATAAGTAGGACACAGGTTTAATCATTTAAATGTCGCACATTGTCTGTTTTTTTAGTTACTCTATTATATTTGCTTCGAATAGGTAGGCGAAATTCAAATTTGTGTAACTGTGATGAAATTGGCAATTTAAAACATTATTATTTTTGGATATAACTCTGACAGAATTAACAAAGATATTTTGTATAATAATTTATGGAATCAAAGGCTTTTTTCTCCATTGAATTTAAATTATGGGCTACCTTCTGCTACTCCTCAAATTTTCGAGATTCTCTTTGATTATTCAAATAAATTATCTTTTAAAATGTAACGCTATGTTATTATTTGAAAGTTCACACACACTTTTGCCGTTCTTCTGTCAGAAATGTCACAAGGGTCATGAGTTCAATTTGATACATAATCTGCTTCTTCTATGTTGCGTTAATTCAGAGGGCCTTGTTGCCAAAAATCACAAATAAGCAAGAAGAAGAAGAAATGATGTTAAAAGTATAGTTGTTGCTATGCTTATCTGGGAAGGGAAGGCCCTTGCTGGTGTGGGATCCACTGATTTTCTTCCAAATAGGAAATAAGTAAATGAAGAGGTTGCGAAACACATATTACTATTACACATTACCAGAATTATAAGGTAATCTCTATTTCAGAAATTCTATTTCTAATTTGTACGGTTATGTTTTATGAGTTTCATGTTTGGTATGTAACTAATGGATACCAAGAGTTTTTGTGTGTTACGACAAGCAATCTGTAGATTGGTTGCTGGATATTTCGTTAACAAGTTCTTTCCTTGAAACCTAGATGTCGACATCTGTCACATATATCACAATTCCAGCCAAACACCCGGATACGGCTATTTTTTCGTTGTTGTCAGGTTTCCGCTGTTACAAGTGAAGCAGAATTCCTATCAGTACGCGTTACGATAAAATCGACCAAAGATACAGGATTCCAGAAGGGACCTCCCTTTCGGCCTCTTTACCAGTTAGCAACAACCAGTGATTGAAACGAGAGGCCTGCCTTACTTGTTGTTTGAGTTTCGTGTTTTCCCAATCGGATCCAAATGAAAAAAGAAACTTGAATGTTTGGCGTACAGTCGACAACTAAAAATACGTGTGCTATAACTCACACGAGTGAGGAAGGGGCATTCCATGCGAGTGACACACTATACCTTTCCTTGCCTATTATGTGTGAAAACAATAATGTCTTAAACAGAACTAACTATACTGAAATGTGTTCATTATGCCACAGGAGTAAAAAAAAGTCTTTATTTCTTTTACATTTCTTCTTATATCTTTCTTATATTTGTGGCGGTAATCCATTGCCACACAAACAATATAAGGATCAACAAACCACAATCACAATTAACATCAATAAACCATAATCTGCACGTAATCAACATCCGTCGAGACTAAACATCGAAAATGCTGACATCTCGACCACGTGTTCTGCTGTGACGAACTAAAGAAATGGTCGCATCAGCATTTTCACCTGCTATAAATAGTCGACATTTCGTCTCAATCAATCAGCTCGACACCGAAGTCCACCAACAGCGAGCCCGACACCAGCTGCCGCCACCAGAGAGTCCGCCGTCACAGAGAGTCCACACCGAGTCCCTCACCGGCCGCCTTCAACGACTACACCGGCGCCAGCAGCCGCCACCGTGTCCGCTACCGGCCGTCGTCACCAGCGAGGCTCACATCAACCTGCCTGCCCCGTCGACCAGTACGAGCCGATCGTCAACAGCTGCCGCCTTCGCCTGGATCTCCTCGTTATCTTAATCTCCTTCATTTTATATTTCATTTCATGTATTGTGGTACAATGAAATCCCACATATTCTTCTTATTTCTTTTATATCTTTTTTATTGTGTGAAAAATTATAATGTTTATTTTAGTGAAAATTGAAATATGTATAGGAATAATTTAAACATTTTGAAGCATTCATTATAATCATTCCTATGGTTACAGATTTGATTAGCTCGGTTAATAGACCCACAGTGATCTATTAACCGCGCTAAGCAGGGGTTTATTGTACATTATGATATCAAATAGACTAACAAATTATCGAACAGGTAATGTATTCAAACTATCTTGGTGCCTATCTACCAGCAATTTGCTGATTGCATTGGTCTGGGTCCCCTAGACAAAAATTGCAAAAATAACCCCCAAAAAAAATTTGGCAGTCACAACTACATCTAGAAGAGCCATTTGAGATAGCGTTGGCACAACTAAATTTATTCTTCTTTCCATATTTCTATACCCGAAAGCGAGTTTGAGTAACCTCTCCGGGGAAAACATCTGCGAATAGAACTGTAGCAAAGGTTGTGATTGTGAGTGGACATTTGAAGTGCTATAGCTATGAATTTCCGGCTGGTACTTGTGAGACTATGGTGCGGTCTAACGTTTTCCGAATCAGCTCCTATCATTATTAACAGTTACTTTATATTCGCCAAGTCTAAATGGTTAGGTTAATGGTTGTAGTAGCCTGTTAGTTGCTCGCATTCTGCTATATGAACATAGACGCACAGTAAGAGTGCAGCTATGTTTTGATCCTGGAAGCAGTATGAAGTCACTCTTTCTGGAAATAAGGGAGGACCTCTAAAGAGACTACACGGGGGATCCCGCTTGTTTGCGACAAGCCAACGGAGCCCCAAGAGGAACGCGCCTGTTCAGTTCTATATAAGTCTGAAAAGAGGCCTTTCAGACTTTCAGACTACTTTTCCACACTGGGACCTCGGAGGAGATGAGCAGCTTCAGAAATATCAGAATACCTCACTCAACTCCTCTCCACTCCTGATGTTGGAGCATCAACCTCAACAGGACATTGTATCGAGTAAGCTCTGACGTAGCCATTTCTAGATTGGCTATGGGCGACTGCAATTGTTAATTGTGACTTCAACCTCTAAAGTAAATTGAAGTCAATAAATTTAGAATGGATAGAACTCTTTACATTTTTGGTGCCGAAACCAGCTCAAATTCATATATGGTCGAAACAGGCAACAATCCTTGTGAGCGGGTGTTCGTTGCGCCTGGTTTTGCAAAATACACATCCATAAAATAGAGAACCTGTTGCCCGAACCAAAGAAGGGAGAGACAGCATCTGTTGTGCACGCGAATCGGCGACAGACTAGCTCGATGCAAGAACCGATTAGGTACCGATTGGGTACATCATCCGAGGGAACGTTTTGTGATCTTTATAGCCACGGTGTGGTCTGAAGCTCATTGTATATGTGGATGATAATGCTTCTGGGAGTACGAGTGGCATTAGAAGTATCTCATCGTGATAGAATACGGATCTATACAATAAACGAAGAATAGAGCAAGATCTTGTCAGGTACATGCTACGCGGGTCCGATCAGAAAAGTTAAATGGGCAAAATCAAAAGGACCAGAAGGACCTAAAGACCTTCTTAAAAATAATAAGGTTAAACAATAAAGTTGCACAGGCGTAATAGAGGAATTGCTGAAAGTTCCATAAAACCTGTGCACACCAATCTGCAATATCTATTTTACTCCCTTTACTCGTACCTGGAGTACCATAGATCTGTAGAATTTCATTACGAATCTGTTGAGGAATGCAATAGCCTTCGAAAGATCGTTGCTTAGCACGTATGAGATCCCAGGTTTAAATCCTGATAGTTGTGTTCCTCCGACAACTATACTGAGCTGTGATTGTCATTGAAGTCTTCTTCATCTTGGACCAGGCGAGGCGATCTACCAAAAAGGAATTATTATTCTCAGAGTAATTAGAAAAACATCGGGAGAAATACATACCATGCGCCTAGTCCAGCAGTAGGTTGGTAGAGATAGAAGAGTTCATCCATAGAATCGGTTTCCGTTTGAGGTTGTTACCCTAGGATCTTTCGCAAGTTCTCTATAAAAAGGCATTGCAAAATTGAGGTGTCTCCTATCATCTATTGCCCCACCATCAACTCTATGGGTCCGTCGTGATGTTACCCCTGCGAAGTTGTG
The DNA here is from genome assembly GCA_027575185.1 of Mimaenictus wilsoni. NCBI lineage: Eukaryota > Metazoa > Arthropoda > Insecta > Coleoptera > Staphylinidae > Mimaenictus > Mimaenictus wilsoni. The sequence continues at coordinate 6,759 of JAODAC010017067.1, read as the reverse complement.
TCTTGAGCTTGCCCATAATGAGTTCCGTGGGCTCCCTCAGGTTTATACAGGACTGATCTAGTGGTTCACATGTACTTTTCCTGGGAATCGGACGTTATTTATTACTTTATTTAGTGAATATTCTTAATGTCATACCTTTGTCGCAGCCGCACTGACACGCACCACCCATATGAGTGAGAATCCTTGTGGGATTTTTGGTCGTGTAACGACGAGTGATATTAATAAGCAAGTGTAAATAACAAAAAGTATTTATTGACTAACACCAAACGCGACGAGCAAACGTTCTAATGTACAGCACAATATACGAAGTAGATTGAGGGCCACACCAAGTTCGCGACTTTCCTTGACCGAGGTTTGAGACTGTCTGCCCTCGCAAAGTTGCCAGCGACTTAGAAGAGCCGCGTGCACGGGGTTGGGGTAGGAAATCTATCTCCTCATGGGCTAAGCGCACCAAGGAGAGGTGCAGGAGAGAAGGTCGCTTTTCTACTTTGGAGATTGAAGCAGCATCGGTTTTGACCGTTCTGGGAAAAGCCAGCAACGCAGCTGTGGGGCTGAAAACGGTCGGAACCGTTATACCGCTGGGTAGGCCGTGGCGCTTACAATCGCCACGGGAATTAAGGCGCGAGTCTCTGGACATGTGCAGTTCAATAAATAGAGGAAAAGAAAGCTGAAAATATGTTTGCTCGCCGGTTGAAATATTTGAAATGTACACTAAAATAACATTTACGCATTTACAAGGATGCTACATCCTTGTAAACCCTACTTAAAATAACGGGAGTGCTGATGACGGGTGGTAGTGATAGCAGGTGACGTTTCGGGGCAGGTAGCAACAATGTAATACATGTTTACACTGTTGCATTTATTGTTACATCTGTCGTTGTAAACTTCATTAGATGTCGCTTATCAATATCTACCTCGTAATAGGTATGCAATCTATAATATCAGCATACAAATTTACATGAAAAAGTAGGCAGATCTACTGACCGCACGCGACTATTCCTTCAAGTGGGGGATGTTCATGGTGTTGGAGCCGGCACGGATTAATACCTAGTTGGCTCTTTGTGTCGGTAGTGAAGCCAGAAGTGTGAAGTAAATTCAGTGGTTTCGGATGGACCCGCTTGCTTGGAAGAAAGTGTTTGACCAGCTGGTCGCCGCAGATATTACGTCAAGAGTAAGTTTTGGAAGATAATTCAATTAAGAAGAATAGGAAATACCTGAAGATTCTCGTGCAGCAGGATTACATTCGTGAAGTGTCTACAAGATTTGACGGGATCTCCAGCTGTAACAAGGTGTGGACGCGGATTCCCCCGAAGAGCGGTTGCATAGTGCTTCAAGGATCAAAACTTAGACACGCTGCTGGGGAAGGTGCTATTTGACGCGCTTACGGCACTACGTGAGTGATGAAAAGGCCACAACAGGGGTGAGCAACCATTTTTAATTCTTGCGTTATGAGGGCATGAATGCAAAATAACAGTTTATAATGTTAGTTGATTCGGCGAATGTCATAGCTTTCCATTCATATTCGCACTTCTCAATTCCAATCCCAAGTTCCTAATTCCAGAACCAACTTCAACTACCGAGGGGTGCATGGAGTAAATGCGGTTGTGTACGCTTGAGGGTTTCATCAAATTCCTTATCGAATAATATATTCTAGTTGTAGTTTTGAATATGATATAGGAAGGAATGGTTAAGAATTATCAAATTTTCATTCTTTATTCAGCTTATTCATACAGAAGTAGAAATCGACTATTTTAGTTTTTAAGCTCAGTTTCCATTTCTGCTTTTCCTTAGTACATATTCCACTCCTGATCTTACTATTAGTAAAGTAGGAATGACTGAGCCTCTCCTACACGTGGGCGTCTAGTTTCCACAAGTAATTCAAAGTGTAGGCAACACCCATGCAATCTATTCTAATTTCTAATCAAAATCGACACCTATTCCAAGATGTCAATCTTACCTACGTATAGTCTCAATTCAGACACTTGTTTGTGTCTGTAAACATAATCGTAAACTGCCAGTTTCTAACCTTAGCTCCAATTCTAGACCCACTCCTCATTCCAGTTGTAATCTAAGTCAAATCCTAACCGTAAACTAAACTCCAGTCAAGTTTCAAATACCACACTTATTCACGCTTTCCAGTTCCAGTTACCAGTCACAAAATCCTAAGCGCATCAAAGTTTCTAATACCACACTTTCCAGTTCCATTTATCTGCCACAATCCTAAACTCCATCATAGTTTCCAATACCACACATATCTAGAGCTTTCCATTTCACTTATCTGTGACAATCCTAAGCTCCATCTTAGTTGTGTAATATCACACCTATACATGCCTTCCAGTTTCAGTTACCTGTCACAATTAAACTCCATCATTGTTTCTAATCCCACACCATTCCGTTCCAATTACTTGCCACAATCCTAAAATCCATTCTAGTATAGTTATACTACACCTATCCACAACTTTCAATTAATGTCTATACTAGTTACTAAAGCCGTACCAATTAACACATTCTAGTTACCTGTAACAATCCTAAACTCCATCCTAGTTTCTAATACCACAACTATCCACAGCTTACAGTTCCAGTTACCTGTCTTCACCTACATCCTAGTTTGTAATATCACATATATCCACATCTTTTAGTTCCAGTTACGTGTCGCAATTCAAAACTCCATCTTTGTTTCTTATACCACTTCGCAGTTCCAACAACTCGTCACAATTCTGAACTCCATCCAAGTTTCTAATATCACATCATCCAGTTCCAATTACCTGATCCAATTCTAAACTGCATCCTATTTTTTGATACCACACCTACCCACTTTTATAGGAACTTTTCAGTTCCTATTACCTGCCATAATTTTACACGCTATCCTAGTTTCTAATACCACACCTTCCAGTTACTGGCAAAAAGTCCATCCTAGTTACTAATGCCATTCCAAATAACACCTGCAAGTTACCTGTAGCAATCCTAAACTCCAGTCGAGTTTGAAATACCACACCTATCCACGCTTTCCAATTCCAGTTACCAGTTACAATCCTAAATCGCATCAGAGTTTCTAATACCACATCTACCAGTTCTAGTTGCCTTCCAGATTCCTGAACTTCATCATAGGTTCCAAAACCACACATATCCAGAGCTTCCCATTCCACTTATCTGTGACAATCATAAGTTCCATCCTAGTTTCTAATATCACATTTATCCATGCCTTCCAGTTCCAGTTAAGTGTCACAATTCAAAACTCTATCCTTGTTTCTAATACAACACCTACCCCCACTTTCCATTTCCAATTACTTGACCCAATCTTGAACTCCATCCAAGTTTCTAATATCACATCATCCAGTTCCAATTACCTGACACAATTCTAAACTGCACCCTAGTTTCTGATACCACACTTACCCACACATTTCAGTTCCTATTACCTGTCACAATTAATTCTACACTCTATCCTAGTTTCTAATACCACACCTATCCACACTTTCCAGGTACTGTCATCAAATTCATCCTAGTTACTAATGCCATACCAACTAACACCTTCCAGTTACCGGTGACAATCCTAAACTCCATCCTAATTTCTAATACCACACCTATCCACAGCTTCAAGTTCCAGTTACCTGTGACAATCCTCACCTGCATCTGGAAGTTACTGGAAGGTGTTACCTGACAATCCTAAACTCCATTCTAGTTTCTAATACCACACCTGTCCACAGCCTCCAGTTCCAGTTACCTGTGACAATCCTCACCTGCATCTGGAAGTAACTGGAAGGTGTTACCTTCCAGTTACCGGTGACAATCCTAAACTCCATCCTAGTTTCTAATACCACACCTATCCACAGCTTCCAGTTCCAGTTACCTGTGACAATCATAAGCCTCATCCTAGTTTCCAATATCACACCTATCCATGCCTTCCAGTTCTAGTTACCTGTCATAATTCAAAACTCCATCCTTGTTTCAAATATCACACCTACCCCACCCCTACTTTCCGGTTGCAATTACTTGTCACATTCTTGAACACCATTCCAAGTTTGTAATACCACATCATTCACTCCCAATTACCTGACAAAATTATAAACTCCATTCTAGTTCCTAATACCACATCTAACGGCACTTTCCAGTTCCAATTACTTGTCACAACCCTAAACGGCATCCAAGTTTCTAAACCTAGTTCTAATTCCTGTCACATTTCTAAATACAGTCCTCTTCTATTGCAAACCACCCACATTTTAATACTGATACAATACCTATCCTCAAGTAGAATCCCAATACCGGTTTTCAATTATGTCACAACCCTAAGTTCCATCTAGTTCCCAGTCGCAGTTCTAATTTCATAGTCGTTCCAGGATCCAGTCTCATTCATTCCACACCTAATCCCTGTCAACTTCCAATGTCAATAACACAGTCTTAGTTACCTGTTGCCAACTAATCTCAATCTTAAACTAATCGGTTACTAATCCTAGACCCATTTCTTATCCATCTAGAAATGGAACATGGATCTAGATTCAGACCCCATTACACAATCATTACATATCAGTCAAATCTCAATCTGAATGCCACTTCTACCCACTCCATCTCCACATCTGTACCCATTTTGGCTGTACCAAAATGTTCTCTGTTATTAAAGTATTCTATATCCCATATTGAAATATAGGTTATTTAGTTGATTTAATTTATTTTGGTTTATTTAATTAATGTCTATTGGATACTCCACTCACTTCTATTCCTATCTACTCTTAACATTAGACCTACCAAATATAATCATTTTCATTAAAATCAACCTCGGGACACGAAATATTTTTATACCAGTATGAATTTGCTTTATGTTTCATATTCAACGACATTTATATTGTTTTATCAGAGTTGCGATTCGAATTGTCCTTGTTGTGATATACTACGCTTTTGCTATCTTCGGACTATTGTATCATCTACATCTTGTTTGAAAATCCATAAAGGGAGAAATATATCACGAAAATCTAGTTGTTAGAGAATATATCGCTTATGAATTGATACTTGTCGAGAATGACACTTGTCGAAAATGGAACTTGTCGAAAATGACACTTGTCGAGACTGGCACTTGTCGCGATTGGCACTTGTCGAGACTGGCACTTGTCGAAAAATTATATATGGTGATAAATGACAATGGCTTGCCGATACATGGCACTTGTCGATAAATGATACTTGGATCTGAATGGCGGGACAGGGGATTTCTCTTCGCTTGACAGCAGATTTGTGCTGACTACAGAGGTGCCGCAATAGGAGTAATGAATTCCGAAAATACATAACACAAAAATATTACAATTTGAAGTGAAAGTGAAAAATATACATTATATTTTAAGAGTTTCTGATTGAAATTGATCTGATTGAAATAATACAATCTATAATATATTAGATGCTCCAGTGCTAATAGCAAAATTTTATTTTACGTGTTATTTTAAATGGGGCAATTTGATCTCGCTGCTGGAAGGCTCGCTGCTAACTTCTTATCGGTATATAATATATCACTATCTCCTTACAAATGTAAGCTGCAGGCCGCTGTTCGTTTGAAACTTCGGTCAGCCCATACATTGAAATGAGGTGATATGGTGCATAACTACCTATTGGATTAATTAACAAAAAGTCAAACCGGACTTACAAGAGAAGCGCCAGGTCGTGTCATCTCAGATTTTAATGAATAGAAAAGAATAGAAAATTTGAAAATTCAATGTGAATGTACAAATACATCATTTATTAGATGCGCTAGATGTTCGAAAAATTTATGTTTTCGTTGTTTTCAAGATATGTATCATCCATCATATTGTGAAAATACTGCTATCGAATTAATAATAATTATAATTGAAATCATCTACTTTAATTTAAAAATATTTAGAAATCGAATAAAAAAGGTTTAAAAAACAAGCCCCGACTCGCAGACTTTCCACTTGGCAAGCAGAGACGCTACCAACCGGGCCACACCGAACTGCTTACCGAGCACTCACCGATAAGATATATAAACTTGAATTCATATTTTCAAACTCCTTTTAAAGGATAATGCCTGGATAGTGCTCGCTTTAACAGGCATTGTTATTAGGCCTATTCTACATGTCTACCAAATTTCATTAAAATCGGAGATGACACGACCTGGCCCTCCCCTTGTTAGTTAAGGAACACATAACTACTATATCTAATATTATTATATAGTATTACATAAACATTATGAAATATCTAATGCAATAGACTCGCATTACTTACTACTTACTATTATATTACTACAATATCACTTTAAGTCGATTGATATGTTGCATCTTTCAAAACCCTAATCTATTGCAAATGATTGTTGACTGGTTCGCTCATCCCTGGGTATTCCTGTGCGGACAATAGTCCGTATGTGGATGTCTTTAACTCACCAAGTCAAGAAATCGCGAACTATAGAACGAACAGCTTAAATCTAGGAAGACTTGTACTCTGACGACGTATGCTAGTGAATATTGCGGACAGTGCAGTGCTTCCTACTCTTACACGTAGAACCGGCCTTCCGCCGCTGACCCATAGGTCAATTTAGGGAAAAAAGTTGCTTCGGGAATTTCAAGTCGGAAAGGAACAGACATACCATTACAGAATAAAGTGAAGGTTTGCAAGCTGAACCCGTAGAATGGCCGGTTGCCCTGGCAGAAGTAAATGAAGATGTGGGGAATGTATTCCCTCCAAATTTATGACACACACACACACACACACAAATAATGTTATTCAAACCGTCACACCTGCCAGCTAGATTGTATTTCTACCAGGCTA